>PYAF01000247.1:168122-243118 GCA_007407185.1 Glycine tomentella
CAGATACTACCTTTGCACCACCACTGCATTCATCCTCTTCATCTGCTCCAAATAACAATCCAGATGTTGTGACTTCCACTCATCCAATGCAAACTCGTAGCAAGTCAGGCATTCACAAACCCAAATCCTTTGCAACTACATCTACTTCATCAACTTCTGACTTAGTTAACTCTACACCTCGCAATATTTCCCAAGCTCTGATACCATGAAAGGTATCAGGCTCCAAGAGTAACAGCAAGAAAAACAAGAATACAGGAAGAAGATTGAAACAGTAAATATTATTGATTAAACATTATCTCTGTACAAGAGTAAGTTTATATAAAGGAAATACAAGCAGAGGATATAACTGATTAACTATGTTTCAGTTATTCTCCTATCAGACTTCAATCTTCCTTCTGATTAATGAAGTCATTTTTACAAATTCACCAAAATAAAGACATTTTTGAATTTTATCATCTACTCGCTATTCTACGGCTATTCGCAATCTCACTCAAATAACATTAAAATTGTCTAATGAAAAAGAAGATTTAAATATACGTCACGAAAAACATTAATTAGAGCATCATGTTCGTTACTCTCTTTAGAAAGTATTCACACCATAGAAAATGTGCTCATTGGTACCTTTTTTGTGTCGATGCAAAATTCTGATACATGAAAAGATACATTAATAAAAAATTATAGAGAAAAATAATTTGAAGAAATAAAGCATTGACAACACAATGAAATTTTTGTTGCTGTTGCATGTAATTATTTACGTAGAAGAACGCACAAAAAACAAAGTACACAGTATGTGGATTTGTAAGATATTGATCCCTGAACACTATTGTGTAGAATAAGCTAATAAAAAAGGGAATAAAAATGGTAAAAAAGTAGCATAATAGATGAATGACATTCAAATTTTCTAAAAGCTGATTCACATTCAAACATAAATAGTAAAAAGTAGTATAATTGATGAAGTGACCGATCTTCCTTCAATGTGGTTTTTGAGTTTTTGTTCATATAAAAAAAAGAGAGACAAAGGTGAGACACAATTTTTATATTATGGTTTTTTTTATGAATCATGAACTAAAAATTGGAAAATGTGAATGAAAGAAAAACTAACCTTAATGTGAAAAGGTTGAAACCATGCTTATAGTGGAGAAAATGGAGGAATGGGGAAAGATTTTACCTTTGCTTTTATTTCAATATATAAAATTATTAAATCAATGATTAAATCTGTATTTATTATTTATTAATTTGATTTATTTAGTTAATTAATTAAAATTGATTTAATTGTATTTAATTTGAGAATGAATCAGAGGATATTACATGACAGTTTTTAATTATATAAAACATTTTTTATAATATATAAATAGATATATAGATGCTTATAGTGGAGAAAATGGAGGAAGGAAAAAAGATTTTACCGGTGCAATTATTTCAATATATGAAATTATTAAATCAATGATTAAATCTTCATTTATTATTTATTAATTTTATTTTATTTAATTAATTAATTAGAATTTTTTAATTGTATTTAATTCAAAAATGAGTTAGAGGGTATCAAGTGCAGGGGCGGGACAAACTTTCTCTAATTAAGAAAAATACTGACTCAGTAATAAAAATTGTTGTTGGTGAAAATTGAATCTTGGACTCCTTGGTTATTAAAAATAGGCATTACTATCTTTTCTAATTTTCAATATTAAACATGTGTTACAGTAATTAATATTTGAGGCCCCTTATTTTTTGAGGTCATGTGCGGTTGGACTCCTTGAATGGGCCCAAAACCGGCCCTGATCAAGTGTGTGACATTTTCAAATTATACAAAACATTTTTTTATGTAATATATAAATATAGATATTGATATATGAGTAAAAAGGTTATACAAATGACACTATAAAAAAATTTACTCATTCATCCAATTACAATCCATTATGTGTTAAAAATTTGTTAATTTTTAAAATAACTATCTTAAAATAATTCAAATGATAATTTGTGATTGGATAACAATATAAAACTAATTATAGATTATTTAAACAATTGAATAATATTTTAGATCCATTTCATTTATCACTAAGTATGTGGATAAACAAAAGTGAAGTTAATGATCCTAGCTAATTCGATCAGAATTGCCTCCATCTAAAAATAATTGTGATTTAGAGAGAAAAAAATCCATTCCATTTCAATTCATTTTGTTCTTTTATATTATGATTCATTCGGTTCTGTTCTCCACACCAATCCAAACTTTATAACGGATTAATATAAAAAAAAAAAAAAGAATCCTATTTTATATAGAATAAAAGATTTATTTAAATCATTCTATTTCTATAAAAACAAACAAAAACAATACTATTGTATCGAGAAAAACAAAAGATAATATTAACGTGAATCTATCAGAAAATTAAGGAGGTCTCTTGCTATGCTTCGATCTGAAGCAGATGGGTTTTCTTTCTTCCAGCGGTTTGAAGTCTTGTAGAAGCCAATTCTATTAACAAATGGTAGAATATGCTGATGCATATGACAGGCATTAACCATCGAAAACTTGCAGTTGATTAAACCAAAGTTTTGTTCTAAATTTCAAGTGTCAAATCTTGGCTTCCCTTTCCCACGTTACGCACAATCCTCCACCACATAATAGCAACTTAAAAGTGAAATAGAATTAGAACACTAAGCTTGAGAGGGGCATCTGATTCGGTGTCTTCTTTTTTAGACATTTTTATCTTAATACAATAAATACACATAAACGAGTAAAGAAAATGACATCTGTAATTCAATATAATTAATACTTATATTATTTTGAAGGATCGGATCCCCTGAAAGTAAAGTTGTTGATAGAAAAAATTTAGCTTCATTAAATATGATGCATGACTTTGGCATGTATGTCACTCCGAATCATTTAAGAAACCAACTCTGACTCCCAAAACTTCATGTTCCTTCTAGGCTAGTTCATATTTAAATATGCACATAATTTTTGTTTGAGAAGTGTGTTGCTAGTTGCTACTGCCTGTTAGTTACTATATAGACATTAAAGCAAGATCTATACATAATTGGCAGCCAATGCAATGTAGGGCTTTTCTCTGGGTGTACTGTAATGTAGTGTCTGCCTCTCTACTTCATGTGTACAATTTTTCTGCTTTCTTTTTGTTTTATACTTCCCTATATCCTTTGTAACATGTCAAATTATACACACACCGAAGAGAACCGATAAAAGATTGTGAAAGTGAAGCAAAGAAGCATTAAAAAAGTAATTGTGAAAGTGAAGAAAAGAAGCATTAAAAAAGTATGATGTAAAATTTGTATGTTTTGATTATAACACATATTTTCCCTAGAAATAATACTGTTTGAATCGAGTAAAATTATCATAGGTGATAAAATTCTTCATCCAAATATTTAATAAAACTACACATCCAAGATTTAAACCTGAGATGACTAATTAAACTGAAAGAATTCTATACTAATTGAATCATATGATATAAAAATCCACACCCAAACTGCTTGGTAAAACTGAAATAACCATAACATTTTTCAACCCAAAAGTTGGGTTGAAATTGTCATGTTCATCTTGTGCTCCCTTCACTCCTAAGAAAACAGAACCCTGGTGGTGGTGAAAGTATTCATAATTGGATTAAATCTGTGGAATTTCTCATCCTTCCACTACCAAAATTCCCCAAGTCTAGCTAACATTATGTTAAAGACGAATAAAGATGAGAGAATAACGTTCTAAAGCCTCTTTTGAAGGGTCACTTACTCCATAAGCTTTCTATGATGTTCTTCTCCTTTTCTTTGGGCTCAACATAGCTTTAAATTGTTTGAGCTTCTTTATTATTGACTAACTGTCTTTCCCTGTGTATTATATGTCTTCTTCAACCCAATTGATATGGATCAAGTCAAATTACTTGAATACACATATTTCATATAAGTATCAATATTATCAAAACATATAACACGAGAAAAAAATATTGGGTAGTCCTAGACCATTACATATTAGATATATTTAAGTTTTAAATCTAAAAGAAAATAATTAAAAATACTTCATATTTTATTACGTGTCATATAGAGATGATTCAAAATCATAAATTAGGCAATGATTTATGATCATCTAATAATTTCTCCTAAAGTAAGGGCAAATTGGCCATTAACTTGAAAATTTGCCATTGTGGAAAGTAATAGAAGACAAGAGAATCGATGAAAGTAGGCAGCGATTATGTGCAAGTCTATCTCGATTTTATTCTAAAAGATTATCTTTGTCCTCTCAAGTGGGGCATCAGCTATAGCCTTTACAAAAAATTGTGGAATTTTAACGAGTGGCTTTTCTCATCTCCACTTTAATTATCAAAGTGTTTACATGAAGCACATAATTGTGGAATGTTCCCTTCAGCACAGTTAGAAAGCACATTTATATCTTTAGCAGAAAAAAGAAAGCACATTGATATTATTTCCTCAATCAGCATTTTCATCTTTATGCATAAATAAGTATTAAATTTTTCATTAAAGAACACTGAGAATATCAATGAAGCTGGCTTTAATAAAAGTAACCTTTGAAAGAGGCTCAATTCTCCATCCAAGGTAAACACAAAAGGAAACTGCAAAGAAAGGAGAAAGTTAATCACGGAAGCGCGTTTCACACATTTCAATCTGCTAAAGTGTCTTGAAATTGATAGAAATCTTATGACATGGAAAGGAAAAAATCATTTCATATTGATATAGACTTTTTTTAATACAACTCCACTATTTATTTTGGTACGATATTAATATAGCCTGAGTTAGCATTTATAAACTGGATTACACTTATTTTAATTTTATGAAATTGATCATGATTAAAATTGAGTTTGAAATAAAATAACTGAAGTGTAGAACTTTTTATGTCAAAATAAGTGTATAATAAAAATTTCAACTCATTATAAACATTGCATTATTATTTTCACTCAAACTTGCATTTAAAACTAAACTAATACCATGTTTGTTAAAAGATTAAAGTTTGGAAAATGATCACTTATTTCTTAAAAGCTCTTTCAAAAAGATAACAAAACTAAGCAACTTTTTTTTAAAAAAAAAAAAATCAATCAACCATGCACTTAATTTTGAATTAATATCCAAACATAATATTTTGCTATAAAAGGTCTCATTTGTGATTTTGAATTCACTTGAGTCTAAAACGTTCCCTAAACATGCTTGTAGTGTTGGTAATTGGTATTCAAGGTTCACAACAGGAAAATTAAAACTCTTTTGAGTATATTATGTGGCACAGGGAGAAAGTTGTGTCTTAGTGACTTGTTGGTCATGAGTTCAAATTCATAAATAACCTATTTGCATAACTTACATGCGTATAATCTTTATTTAAATTTAATTTATTTTAAGTCATTAAAAAATACAGAACCATGTGTTTGAAATTAACATAATTTTTAAAAAAAAAAATCATCAGAACATGAGAAACTATTTGGACCAAAAATAAGCATCAAAGGAGTGAGGAGTAATGCTAATAATTCGGACCAGTAACCACCTTTCAAATTTCATCGTGTCAGTGCCATAAAAGGTCACAAAACTTTGAGTCTCACATTTCTATTTTTGATTGATTCCAATTACGCTATCTCTGTCACTGCAATACCACTATTGGGAACCAGGTTCCAGACATAGCAGTAGCTTAAACCAAGCCTCCAAACAAAACAAAAAACTAGACTGTTTCTTTCTTTCTCTAACTTTCATGTGCTTGCTAAAAGAAACTTGTGATTGTTCTCAGTTTCATTAGCAATTTACCACACTACTGCTTCTCCTTTGTCAAAGAAACATATTATAGAAGTCGTGGCCTTAAACACCAATATTTCATTCATCACCAGAAGACACATTAAAAAACGGTCCGTGATTTGAGCCGCAACATCAAGGTATTTCAATTGCCTGCAACTACAATTGGGATCACATTGGTCACATTTGTCCACGATATCAACAACGGCAACTAAACCGCAAGGTGACAGCGGACAGTATTTAAAGCCTTGGTAGAGGTTGATCACCAAGAAGAAATTTGAAAGGTGTTAGTACTAATGAGTTCTTCTCAAGCAGCAGCAAAAGGAAACCAAGAGGACTACAAGTTGAAGGACACAAAGCCAGAGCTTGGAGAAAAGTGGCCACATGGAGGGCAACGTGGAGGTAGTGGTTGGATATACAGCGAGAGAGCAACAAGCACCTATGACATGGTGGAGCAAATGTTCTACCTCTATGTTCGTGTTGTGAAGGCCAAGGATCTTCCACCAAATCCTGTCACAAGCAACGTTGACCCTTATGTTGAAGTGAAGGTTGGTAACTACAAGGGGAAAACTAGGCACTTTGAGAAGAAAACAAACCCTGAGTGGAAGCAGGTTTTTGCATTCTCTAAGGAGAAGATTCAGTCCTCAGTTGTTGAGGTCTTTGTGAGGGACAAAGAGATGGTGGCTAGAGATGATTACATTGGGAAAGTGGAGTTTGACATGCATGAAGTGCCAACAAGGGTGCCCCCAGATAGCCCTTTGGCTCCTCAGTGGTATAGGCTTGAGAATTCAAGAGGTGAAGCAAGGAGTAGAGGAGAGATCATGCTTGCTGTTTGGATGGGGACACAAGCTGATGAAGCATTTCCTGAGGCTTGGCATTCAGATTCTGCTTCAGTTAAGGGAGAAGGGGTTTATAACATAAGGTCAAAGGTTTATGTTAACCCAAAGTTGTGGTATTTGAGGGTTAATGTGATTGAGGCTCAAGATGTGGAGCCAAATGACAAAAGCCAGCCACCACAAGTTTTTGTGAAGGGTCAAGTTGGACAACAAGTGCTTAAAACCAAATTATGTCCAACAAAAACTCCAAACCCTATGTGGAATGAGGATTTGGTGTTTGTGGCAGCAGAGCCCTTTGAGGAGAAGCTAGTGATAACTGTGGAGAACAAGGCCTCCCCTGGAAAGGATGAGGTTGTGGCCAGAATAAGTTTGCCATTGAACAAGTTCGAGATCCGTTTGGATCACCGGGCGGTGCACTCGCATTGGTACAACCTTGAGAGGTTTGGCTTTGGTGTGTTGGAGGGTGACAAGAGGAATGAGACAAAATTCTCAAGTAGGATTCACCTAAGGGTGTGTCTTGAGGGTGCTTATCATGTGCTTGATGAGTCCACGATGTATATTAGTGATACAAGGCCTACTGCTAGACAACTTTGGAAGCAACCAATTGGGATTCTTGAAGTGGGGATATTGAGTGCCCAAGGGCTCCAATCTATGAAGACAAACAATGGTAAAGGGTCAACAGATGCTTATTGTGTGGCCAAGTATGGTCAGAAATGGGTGAGAACTAGGACAATCACTGAAAACTTTAATCCAAAATGGAATGAGCAATACACATGGGAAGTGTATGATCCCTGCACTGTGATAACTTTTGGGGTCTTTGACAATTGCCATTTGGGTGGTGGTAGTGGAGGGCAAAATCAAGGAGCCAAAGTTGACTCAAAAATTGGCAAGGTGAGGATTCGTTTGTCAACATTGGAAATGGATAGGATCTACACCAACTCATACCCGCTACTTGTTCTGAAAACCTCTGGATTGAAGAAGATGGGGGAACTTCAATTGGCGATTCGCTTCACGTGTCTCTCCATGGCTCACATAATCTACCTTTATGGACACCCTTTGTTGCCAAAAATGCATTACCTACATCCATTCACTGTGAATCAGTTGGACAGTTTGAGGTACCAAGCTATGAACATTGTGGCAGTTAGGCTTGGGAGGGCAGAACCACCCCTTAGGAAAGAGATTGTGGAGTACATGCTTGATGTGGACTCTCACATATGGAGCATGAGAAGAAGCAAAGCCAATTTCTTCAGAATTGTGTCACTCTTTTCAGGTGCAATATCTATGAGCAGGTGGCTTGGTGAGGTGCAACAGTGGAAGAATCCAGTCACAACAATTCTAGTGCATGTCCTCTTTTTCATCTTGATATGCTACCCTGAGCTTATCCTCCCCACAATGTTCCTCTACATGTTCCTCATTGGAATATGGAACTTTAGGTTTAGGCCAAGGCACCCTCCACACATGGACACAAAACTTTCTTGGGCTGAAGCAGCACACCCAGATGAACTTGATGAGGAGTTTGACACTTTTCCCACTTCAAAGGCTCAGGATGTGATCAGAATGAGGTATGATAGGCTTAGAAGTGTGGCTGGGAGAATACAAACTGTGGTTGGAGACATTGCAACACAAGGTGAGAGGTTTCATGCATTGCTTAGTTGGAGAGACCCTAGAGCCACAAGCCTATTTGTGTTTTCCTGCCTCATTGCTGCTGTGGCATTGTATGTGACACCTTTCAAGGTTGTGGCTTCAGTTGTTGGAATTTTTTGGCTCAGGCACCCCAGGTTCAGAAGCAAGCTACCCTCAGTGCCTAGTAATTTCTTCAAGAGGTTGCCATCACGTGCTGATGGCATGCTTTGAATTGAGCCCCCAATGGAATCATAGAGAAGCTGATATATGTGATTATGTGCTTTTTTGTGTTATTGCATTCTTGATTTTTACACAGGTACCATTATCGGTTTTCAATTCTTGTCATCAAATTTTTAATTCTTGGGTTATATGGGACTGTCCTTGACAATAAAGCTAATTATGAACCTGCAACATTTTTTTCTTTCTTATATTGATTTTTTGTTAGTCATACATGTTATTATGATTTATAAACTCAGCGGTTAGTGTTGTTTACATGATACATGTTATTATGATCTATGTCGAGTTTTGCTGTATGGTATGAAGATTAATAGTACGAAAACACATGAATCCTACTTGTTTGATTCTTATTGGCTAAGCATGAAATTTAGGAAATAAGTAACATTATATAGTTGTTTCTTAATTAAAATTAAGTTCAATTGAGTCTACCAATTATTAAAAATTATAGTCAAATCCTCTAAATGTTTTAAAAGGCTACAATCGTATAATTTCTGTCAATTTCATTAGTTTGTTTGACAAAATATTTATTTTTACATCAGTTTTCAATATAATCGATGTAAAATAACATGTTGTGAAGGTAGATTTGTAGTCTATGTAAATAAATATTTTTATATCAATTGTCAATACAAATGATGTAAAAAGATGATTTTACATTAGTTGTCAATACAACTAATACAATTAATGTAAAAGTGGCGTTCTTTGTTAAGATTTGTAACCAATATAAACAAACATTTTTTACATCAGTTGTCAATACAACTGATTTAAAAATGATTTGATTGAACTTTTTATTAATTGAGGAACTTAATTGAATTTTTAATTATAATTAAGTTATCACTTATATAATTAAACATTTTTCTTTACGGAAATCATCTAGATTCTTTCGTGCACAACATTCGTTTTATAGAATTCGTATTAACTATCATTTCCCTTTCCATGTCATGATAACACAAGTATATGTGGATAAAACTAATATGTCGGAGAGATTTTAATGTTAACATAACTTAACTAATTTTTGTACATTATATTGTATTGTGTACACTATTACATGACGCTACTTGGCCCATAAAGCACTTTTTTGGGGTTCAGAAATGGCCCATAAATAACTAATTACATAATTGGGCCAGAGTCTAGCTATTCTGCTAATTCCTACATGTAAATGGTTACATCAAATGGATAGGGCAGTAGCTTCCTGTACCCAGTGAGCTGTTTCCTGCATTTTTTATTATATTCCGAAAGGATTAATTCGAAGAAAAATGGTACAATATCCGAAAGAGTTTAACCAAAAAATGAACGACTTTCTGGAACCTAAAAAAAGTGCAGAAAGCAATTCATGGCTGTAAGAAGTAACTGCCACGGAATATTTGTTTTTGGGATCAGGAAAGTCCAAAAGAAAATAGAAAAACAAACAAATGAATAAAGTATTCCGAGTTTGGTATGTTCCTGCACTTTTCAAGTTATTTTCTGTCCTTTTCCCGAAATATTTTTTGAACTTTTGGATCGATCGAAAGCAAAATATGAAATGCATTTAAAAATATAATTGTACAATTTTAGATTGATTATTCCAAAAAATAAAAAAGAAAGTGCAGAATACAACTGAGAAGTGCAAGAAACAATACCCTCCGAGTTTACGACTCAAACTTCTTTTAACTAAAAGCTGAAAGTTCAAACTATACAGTGTGATAAAAATTCAACCAAAATCGAGTGAATTCGACATTTTTCTTTGAGCTGGACAAAAAAAAAAGGAATAATTTTCTTTGTAATAATTAGTTTAACTGTTCTAGTTAATATTTTTTTTATATGAATCTTTGGGCAGTTAGACAATAGTTGTTGGGTTACTTGGGTAGCTTTCTTTCTTTTTATTAATGTAATTTGAACCTACTTTTACGTTTAAAATTGAGTTCACAATCTAAAAATACTTATTTTAATACGAACCATAAACTTTATTGAAAAGACAAGAATACGTACACATAAAAGTGATTCATGTAAACAAACTTCAACTTAACGGTAGAAAATTGCAAAGTTAGGATTCGATAGCCATCTTATTATTTCTAACAAAAATCAAACTTCCAATGAAAGCTGAGGAGGAACTCAAACCAGAAACAAACATTAGATTCCCACAATTAAAACCATTCCACGAGTCTACAGCATTCAAACTTTAAAGGGAAAAACTAAAATAAACTCTAACGACTAGAATACGTCCCAATCACGAAAGAATTCCATGAATGTGCCACGCTTAATTAGCCAAATATTATTACTACTAAAAAAATGATAAATATATAAATAAATAATGAAGGCCAACTACTACATTGAAAAAACCTTATATAAAAAATAGTACCTTCTAATATCACACCTACCGCTATTGACAACTACTTGTGAGTTACATTGATCAAGTAAATTTGGTTCTGTGATGTTTGTGATGTTTTATATGGATGCCCAAAAATTTCTGAGCATTCAATACATGTACTACGGAATGTTTATAGAATGCTCCTGATTGATCCTTCGATTACAACTTTTCACCTTCCATATTGATAAAACCAAAAATAAGTCAAATCTTTTTCTCTTTACATAAATTAAGTCCAGTACTTAGTAATTATTTCTTTTTTCTTCACTTAGTTTCAATCGTTGCCTATATGCCAAAACTTTTTCCTTTGGGAATACTAACCTACAGCGAATTAATTATCAATTGGTAGTAAGGAATTTGATGCGTGAATCATTAATTATTATATTCATCCCCTACAAAAAAATTCGCTATTTCCAATGGCCAAAATTTGTCGGAAATGCAAAAAATCTGTCGATAATTTCGAATTTCTGATGGATTTCCGACAGACAAAAATCCATCAGTAAAACGGTCGTTGGACATTTAACCGACGGATTTTTGTGTTCGTCGGTAATTTCCAACATCCGTCGGTAATTTCCATCGGAAACATCCGTCGAAAATTTCTGACGGAAGCATCCGTCGGAAATTACCGACGGAAACATCAGTCAGAAATATCCATCGAAAATTTCCGTCGATAATTTTCATCAATAATTTATGTTCAAATACAATAATTTAGTTTGTTTTAGGAAGATTTTTTTATTATTGATATTATATAACATCATTATAAAATAAACACATATTATAATATGAAAGACTCCAATTCATACATCGAAAAGAAATGTTTTAACAAAGTAACTTAAGTTCGCAGTAAAAATAAAGTAAAAGCACAATGTTCAACATCTGATTAGTCATTTTGTGTTTCTAAGTCAATAATCAAAATAGTCATTGTCAGAGTGTCGTTGCTGGTCATCTGCTGGTTGATCATTGTTTTGTTGCTGCTCATCATGTGATTGATCATTGTCTTGGTGTTGTTGTTGATCGGCCAGTTATTGTTGTTGCTGCATAATGTTGCGAGCTTCTGGAGGTAGAAACTGAAGTACAACTGATTGAAATACTCGCATTTGTTCCGTTGATAGACGCAACGACTCCTTTGATTGACGCAACTCCTCCTTTGATTGACGAAACTCCTCTTTATTTGATTAATTTCCGCTGAGTCATAGGCATGACTAGAAGATCCTTGCAAGTTTTGCATGAATGTGTCATCTCCACATTTATAAGAATGAGCAAGATCTCCAGTACCGTAAAGATGTCCCTTACACATAGGTTCAGCTGCTGCAATCCAACACCGAGTCCTAAGTCTTTGTTCTTCAGCAGGGTCTAAAGGAGTCATTTTAGAATCACAAACACTAGATTGAACATCAGACCTACCTTGAGATAATCTAGCCTCAAAATTTTCCTGTCATTTCATAAACTGTTATTATTTGATCAATTTAATAAAACATAATGTTTAAATAAAAATACCATGGCAAATTATCATCTCACATGTGTCTGCCTAGATCTATCATCGACAAATTCACCAGTATCCTTCCGTAACTGTGTTTGTTGGAAAATCTCATCAATGTATGCAGATCGACCAAGTTCTTGAGACTAATTACAAACATTACAAGATAAATATAACATAACCAGAGAATCACTAAAGTACAAAAAATTTCAAATTATAAGTTGTAAAATCATCTTTCCAAGCGAATGGCATGATCCTGCAAGCTAATAGAACCACCTGTGTGCATACATCCACCCTTTTCAGATGCTCGATTTTTTTTTTTCCTTTTCACACTTAGAACGATACTCGGATGCATTCCAATGTGATAATAGATCATTCCAGACATGATCTCCAATCCAATATGGTCTTTTATTTTCATTTCGGGCATCGCTGAACATCTCAGAAAGCCTATGAGAGGCTTTTGAGTGAAAAACTTTTTTTTAATTTCATTCTCTTTCTCTGGTCTCCAAACCAATTTCCTCTAAAGTAACACAAAGTTATGATATTTAATAGAAATACATCAACACCAATAATAGTAGAAATAAAAGGAAAAAACAAAACCAAATTAGTATTAGTTGGAACTGATTAACCACGAAGGATTTTAAATATAAAGCACAATTATAAATCAATTTAAATGTTGCGAGAGCAAAAGCATAACTCAATTTAGACGATAACAAATCCGAAATCATGAGCTATCATGTACGACATTGAAATTAGTACAAGTGGTGAATATATTACCTTAAAACGTTGGAAAAAGAGTTCTTGATGGTCTTTTGGAATTGCTCCCCGTGTTGGCCATGGGTTATCAAATTGTTGTCTAATGGACAATGTGATAGCCTTTGCCGCAACCTTAGATGGATGAAAACTTAACATAACAAATAATTTGTCAATACAAGTGTCAAAACAGAAAATGTCATATGATATATAATGGGAGTTATGTATATTGTTAATACTTACGCTCCATTGATCAATGTAATCGTAGGATGATCATTGAGGGGGTCTTCCATCACCAAATTTGTTCTATCTTCATCAGAAGGTATGTTCGCTACACCCGGGGAAGGAGATGGTGTGGATGTAGGCATTGTGGACGGTCCAGTTGTATTAATTGGAGTAGGAGATGGTATACCTTCAGTCGAAGGTGGACATGGTGTAAGTAAAACATCTAAAGATCTTATTGGCATAGATACACTAGACGGGGATGAGGTAGACGATGGCAGACTATCTCTAGGTGGTAATAGTCTAACCACATATCGTTTTTTCTTTCCACCTGTCCGATTCTCACTATTATCATTGATCGGGGGTCGGGGAGGATCAGCACCACCTGATGACATATCTATATATACAAAAAGTGATAGGGGGAAATAAACTATGTGAGCATCAACTACATTTAGGCAAGTAACATATTTTCCTTTGACACAAAAAATCAAATACACTAATAAAGTTCAATTCCATTACAAGAAAACAAACAATACTTCATAAATCCGGAAGATAAATCTTTAACATGTCTTTAACTACTTTCTGACATTCCCTCTATGTTGTTTCTGATCGTATAGATATGGTTTCAGTATTAGCTTTTTGATCCATACAATCTTCACACTCTAAAGAGTATTCAACTCTTTCAACATCCATAGAATTTTCTAAAGTCGGAACACAAATTCTGTATATGTCTCTAAATACTTTCTCACAATCCCTATCTGCAATCTCTAATCTTACAAACATAGGTTCAGTAACGTGTTTTTCATCCATAAAATCTTTTAACTCTAAAGAGTCTTCAACTGTGTCATCACCCATAGAATCTCCTAAATTCGAAAGATAAATCTTTAACATTTCTCTAATTACTTTCTGACATTCCCTCTCCGTAGTCTCTTATCTTACAAACATAGGTTCAATAGCATGTTTTTTATCTGTAAAATCTTGTGACGCTAAATAGTCTTCAACTATCTCACATAAACAAGAGTCTTCAACTCTCACAGCATCCAGAGGCTTGTAAATCCATAGAGTATTCAACTCTGTCTAAATCAAATGAGTCTTCAACTATGTTAACATCCGTAGAGTCCTCTAAATCAAAAGAGTCTTTAACTCTCTGAACATCCATAGAGTCCTGAAAATCTAAACAGTCTTCAACTCTCTGAACATCCATAAAGTCATCTAAATCTAAAGAGTCTTCAACTCTCTGAACATCCATAGCGTCATCTAAATCTAAAGAGTCTTCAACTCTCTGAACATCCATGAAGTCCTCTAAATCTAAAGAGTCTTCAACTCTCTCAGCATCCATAAAGTCTTCTAAATGTAAAGAGTCATCAACTATGTCATCATTCATACAGTCTTCAACTATGTCTGCATTCAAAGAGTATTCAAGTCTCTTAGCATCCATACAGTCTTCAGTTGTCTTTAGTTTCCATAAACAATCATTATAAATTCAGCAATAACACAAATTCCTCAAATGATTTTAGCATGCAAATTGTGTAAACAATCACAAACAATTAAATTTAAATAAAATGCTAATCAAATATGCAACATATCAATTGATGATGACATTCATTAAAAGCATTTGAAGCATGTAATCATCACCACATATAAAATAAACCTATTTATACAATAAAGTGGTTCAACTTCACATTCATTACAAATAATGAGCTTGAGTATTTTACACAGTTCATTGAAGTCAATTAAGGAAGAATAATGTGAAGTTCATTTCTAATCCCAGATTTAAGCTCAAAGCATATTGTCAAAAGATAGAATCAGATCAAATGAACAACGAAAAATGCCACAACTCAAATAATGGACACAATCAATCATTCCCAGATTTAAGGTTGGGCCATGTCTCAAATCATTATCCTTATAAACTAGTGCAGACCTGCAATTCTGAACAAGTGATTATAATATTCACACCTATATCATGCATGTTTATCGCACTAAAGAGCAAAAGTTAACATGGTTGTTCTCTCTTTTCCAAAATCCATTTATTTCAACCCCAAGAGTTTCAAATTTTTATGACTAACTGATGAATTTCCATGTTCCATATGCAAGACAGAAGTCATTCTCACGTTATGTTTTCATTTATGACAGGAGCCATGCACAACTGATTCTAATATCCATGTTGCCCATGAAATAGTCCAGAACCAAAACACAATTCCAATTTCACACTACTGCCCATATAGTATGAATTCCATCACAATTCCCCAAATGCAGTCCGAAAGGAGATAATCATGATATTTATGCAGTCACATGCTTCAATCACGTGGATTCATGACAATTTATACACCATACCAACAATAATAATCAGCAAAGGAACTAATGTCTTAGATGAAATAAGCCCAAAATCCGTGAACCTATCATCATAATGTGGTAACCCAAAAGCAATATGCATACAAGTATAAAGAAGTTAATAGCTCAGACAGAATTCCCAGGTTTAGCTTACTCAATATCTCTCAGTTATTTGTCTCAAATACTTAAGTTATTCCTGGTTACGGTTTATGTACACAACCTTTCTTATCAATGGAATGGGTATTAGAATCTTTTCAATCAATCAACTATACCCATGAGCAAATTGCCTCAACACATCAAGATTATGCCAACAACGAAGAATATATGATGCTATCATGCTTCACAATCCAAGTACAAAATCAGATATATATATATATATATATATATATATATATAGCCAAACCAATAATAACATCAAGGCACCAAGTATAAGCTTCAGTCAACCTAAACCCCACAACTCGAATTCGGCAATCAAAATCAAGGTGAACACTACTAAAACATCTCAGCTCAATCAAAAGTACTAGGTTAAAATTTCCAGAACAAGATTATGAAAGGATATCATGAGAATTCACCAACATCAATTAATATCCATACCATATTAGTAACAACTATGCCAACCAAAACAATTTATTCTTCATTTGAAACAAGTAAATCTAGTGCCTTATCAAGAATAGCAAATCACCATTTAAGACTCAAGCTCAGCATGATGACTCCCACATTAGCAATAGACAAGCATGTATCAGGGTTATTTCCAATTTCATTTGGCACAATAATGATTCAATTTCACCTATTTGAACCTACGAATCACCCTACCCTAATAGATACAATAAGAACATGGTTTTCATGACAAGTATAGAACAACACATACAACATCCAAGTTAAATTGAGGAATATGAACTGAATAAATCAAATGAAAAACTTATTCCGCGCTAGTCACGTGCCTATTCATGCTAATCGGGTGGCCTATGATTCACCATTGGTGTCTTTCACCTATCTACAGACTCAACCATCCTCTAGTATGCAATGTAGGTTTGTGCAACATGAAAACTTACCTTGTCTCCTGCCATTTGAAGGTTTCTGAAACGGAAGAGAGCCGAATCGACCAAGAACTTTGAGCTTTACAACAATGGTGAAATGGAGATGATGATGAGTACAATGAATGGTGGAATGGGGTTTATAATGAGGGCGTTTGATGATTCAACCGTAACTGAAGTGAAGGAAAAGAATATGCTTTAAGTCGAATTAAGGGGTTGAGAGATTTTAGGGATGATGATGATAATGAGTGTGATTATGTGGCAGTTTTGATTTTTAAAAAACCAGAACGACCCTCTCGCGCGATCCGCGCCACAAGCGACGCGAATAGCGCCGAGCCCCACGCGAGTAGCGTCAAATTACTCAGATGAGTCTTTTCATTCGAACATATGACGCTAGTAGCGCTAGCATCCACGCAGCTCGCTTGAAAAAGCTCATTATCGATTCCAGGGTCGAACTATTCGCGCTGGTAGCGCCATGTCCACGCGATTAGCGTGGAAAAGCAAGTAAGGCAAGTTTGACTCGAACCAATTGCACGGGTAGCGCAGAACTTCACGCGTTCAGCTCCATATCTGTAAGTATGACCATTAAAATCGAATACGTCACGCTAATAGGGCCACATACCACGCGATCAGCGTGGAAATGCCTTTTGGTCCTGCTTGATTCGAATAGTTGACGCGAATCGTGCCATGGACAATGTGATTAATGTCGGTTAGTCGAATGCTCTTACAACAATTTCATGCTTTGCTCTTTTGTCATAGTGTGAAGAACTTCATTTAAAGTGATTTTATAAAAAAAAATTGGAATCACTTTAAAATATTCAAACCAAAATAATTTTACATTTTAAAATAAATTTTAATATTTTAAATGAACTATTAAAAATAACAATACAAGTGGAATACATCACCGATGGAGAAACCGAATAAATTGTTTGATAATAGACATATTTTTAAATAATTTACTTTACAAGCATTTTTCTAACTACTTTATGAAACATTTTTTTTTACAAAAAATACTTTCGATTTTTTAACAAACTGCTTACTATGTTTTTAATAATACATGATGCGAAATTATTATATATATGATATTTAATATTAAAATTATCATACAAAATAAAAATAAAATCTACGACTATAATTTTGATATATCAAATACTTTTTCTAATATTTTTTTAACCTCTTAACATAGATTTTCAAAAACATTTATTTACTTCCATTTACCCATATATTTTTGGATTCATCCGTAAAATGATTTTGTTTCAAAATTGGAATTACATTAAAATATTTAATTTACAAAACAATTTTACATTTTGAAATAAACATTTTATCAAAAATATTTAAAATGTCAATAAACATGTAAAGCATGTGTTATAGAATAAATGCAAAGTAAATAAATTAAAAATACAACAAGAATAGTAACAAATTTAATTCAAATATTTCTGACTAAATACATTCCGTCGGTAATTTTCGACGGATATATCCGTCGGTAACTTTATTTTAATAATTTTGTTAAAATGAACATGGAAAATAAATGACTTAACCACAACCAGAAACATAGAAATAACATTATTTACTCAAATAGAATAAGACATTTCCATTGTATATATTTTCTTCAATTTTCCTAAATATGGTAAATAAATAACATGAGCATTAGGCAACACAAGAAATGACAATTAGAATTCAATACAAAAAATAACAGCAAAACATTAATTGAAATAGGTACTACTGCTTTTTAAATAAGACTACAAAAAAGGACAATTAGAATTCAATACAAAAAATAACAGCAAAGCATTAATTCAAATAGGGTATATTGTAACATACTAAGCCTAGTAAAATGGCATAACCCACTATCTTATCTAAAAATGCAATTTACAACAATTATTTTGAGGATTTAAGTGAACATGATTATCCTAACAAAGCTATCAGTGATTGATTAACTGGATTAGTTGTATTTTATTCTATTTTCACCAATTTTGTTTTGAAAATCATAATTTACATCATTTTAAATTTGACTTTAAATAAATTTGATTAAAGTTCAATTCAAAACCAATCAAACCAATCATTTTTTTACACTCCTACATTGGTTTATGGTAGGGTTCATTGAAGTTATGGTTTTAGTTCTTTAAAATTTTTATTTATTTATTATTAATATATTTTTAAAAAATTAAATTTAATAATTATTTAATAAACAACACTAGTATCTTACTTAAAGTAATTACACACACTAAAAACTAGAGTTGTTAAATATTTATCCTTTAAATATTATTTATGATGGAATTTTTGTTTATCCTTCCTTTTAGTTATTAGATAATGACTTGCACTATTGTGAATAAAAAATTGTTAAATAAAATTATTTACAATAATATTATAAATGTTTTTACATGTTACTAGTATAATAGTATCTGTTTTATTATTTTATAGAAAATAATAAAAATATCAAAACAAATATCTTACATGTTTAATGCAAAGTAAAGAATTTATAAATGTAAAAAAAATTAAAATACAATTTTAACATTTTCCACAAAATTTTTCCGTCGATACATTCGTAGAAAATTAAAATATTTCCCATGGAATATTTTCTGACGAAAGTCAGTAACCTAAGTATTTCCGACAAAATTTTCCCGATGGAAAATAATCCGACCGAAATTCATAAATTTTCCACAAAATATTTTCTGTCGGAAAAATCCATCAGAAATATTAAAATTACCGATGGAAATATCCGTTAGAAATTTTCCACGGAAATATCCGTCGAAAATGCTAAAATTACCGACGGAATATTGTCCGTCGGAAATTTTCCATGGATGATTCCATCGGTAATTTTCGACGGATAATTCCTTCGGAAATTACCGACGAAAATATCCGTCGAAAATTTCCCACGAAAATATCCGTCGGAAATGCTAAAATTATCGACGAAATATTGTCCTTCAAAAATTTCCCACGGTTAATTCTGTCGGTAATTTCCGACGAATAATTCCTTTGGAAATTACCGACGGAAATATCCGTTGGAAATTTTCCACGAAAATATCCGTCGAAAATGCTAAAATTATCGACGAAATATTGTCTGTTGGAATTATTCCGTCGAAAATATTCGTTATATATTTTTCACAAATTTTTTCGTCGATAAATCCATCGAAAATTAAAATATTTTCCACGGAATATTTTCCAACGAAAATTTATGTCGGTAAACCTAAGTATATCCGACAGACGGAAAATAATTCGTCGGAAATTCATAAATTTCCCACACAAATATTTTCCGTCGTAAAAATCCGTCGGAAATGTTAAAATTACCGACGGAATATTGTCCGTCGAAAATACGCTTTTTTTGTAGTGATCTATTTCCAAGGAAAGTTGAAGGATTTTAGTGATGTGATAAATGTAATCAACGTGCTTTCACCTTGCAATTTGATGGATAAGAGAACCTTATGGGAGGATATTATAGCACCTTTGGTTTGTTTGCATGCCTGCGAGCTGGTGGACATGCCATGAGTAGTTAAGAAAAGACTTTGATATCAATGGGTTGATTACACCTTTGGCCTAATGCTACTCAATTTGTCCTTGACTTGTCTATTTCCTATCATTGTCCTATTATTCTAAGGCATAAAAGGTGGACTGGGGTCAAAACCCTTTAGGTTCTTTAATCATTGGATTAATGAACCAGTGGAGGTGGAGGGGGGGGGGTCAACAAAATTACAAGGAGATAGAAGAATTCAATTCATTCATTGATAGCATGGAGCTTGTTGATGCACCTTTTGTTGGTAGGAGGTTTATATGGGTGCGAGCCGGTGGGCATGCCATGAATAGGCTAGATAGGACTTTAATATCATTGGGTTGGTTACACCTTTGGCCCAATACTACTCAATTTGTCCTTGATCGGTCTATTTTCAACCATTGTCCTATTATTCTACATAAAAAGATGGAGTGGGGGCCAAAACCCTTTAGGTTCTTTAATCATTGGATTAATGAACTGGGTTTTCACGACTTTATTAAGAGGGTCTATGATTCATTCCAAGTCCAAGGTTTGGTTGTACTTGTTTGGAAAGGAGAGCTAAAGTTGTTAAAGAAGGAGGTGAGAGTCTAGAGCTTGGAGAAGTTCAATAAACATAGATTCAAAATACAAGATTTGGTGGAAAATATTAGTAATCTCAATATGAAAGAAGAGATGGATGGTATGTTGTTGGAGGTGGCCTTGGAAAGAATAGAAAAGCTAAAAGAACTTTGGTGGAATTCAAGAATTCAGGAATCTATATTTTTCCAAAAGTCTAGATTGAAGTGGCTAAAGGAAAGGGACGCAAACAAAAAATTCTTCCATGGTGTTGTCAATTGGAGAAAAAGGACCAATAACATTAAGGGATTGGTAGTGGAGTGGGAGTGGTGTGATGAGCCTACTAGGATAAAAAAGGAGATTAAAGAGTACTACCAAAATATATTCAAAGAGGAAAGGGCTATGTAAATTTGAAAGATGGGATTGGATTCAAATCTATCAATGAGGAGGATAATTGCATGCTTACTAATTCCTTTTCCAAAGAAGAGATCAAGGGGGCGATGTAGGATTGTGAGGGAAACAAAACCCTGGATCAGATGGTTTTAACTTCATCAAGTCTGTAAGGAGGTAGTGAAAGTTGACATCCTTAAGGAATTAAATGAATTTCATCTTAGATGGGTGATGAGAAAAATAATGGATCCTAAGCAAACGACTTTCTTGGGGGAAAGGAACATCTTAGATGGGGCTTTGATTGCAAATGAGGTAGTGCATGAAGCTATGAACAAGAAGAAACCATGTCTCATATTTAACGCCTATTTTGGAAAGGCTTATGATACAGTGAGGTGGGAATTCTTGGTGTATATACTACAAAGGTTGGGGTTTTGTAAAAAATGGATTGATTGGATTTGGTGTTTCTTGAGATCCTCTTCCATTTCTGTTCTTGTTAACAGAAACCCTATAAAGGAATTTGAAGCCCAAAGAAGCCTTAGGCAAGTTGATCCTTTAGCACCCTTTCTTTTTTTGGTGGTGGCGGAGGGTTTGAGCTGTATGGCAAGGGAAATGGAAGGAAAAAGGGTTTTATCCAAGGTTGATGTTGGAAATGGCAATTTGAAGGTTTCACTTCTTCAATTAGTCAATGACACAATTTTCTTTGTGAAGGATTCTTTTAGGTATTGTATTGCCTTGAAATCAATACATAGATGCTTTGAGCTAGCATCGGGGTTAAAGGTAAACTTCTTTTTGAGTAATCTTGCTGGCATCCATGTGGAGGAAGGGAGGACTGGTAGATATGCAAGGATCTTGAATTATGCAATGATGTATATCCCTTTTGTCTATTTGAGGATTCTTATTGGAGTGGATGCAAGGAAATTGAGTACTTGGCAATCAATGAATTACAAGATAAGGAAGAAATTATGTTCTTGAAAACAATGTCATTTATCCTTTGGTGGAAGGATTTGTTTGGTGAAATCTTCCCTTTCCTTGTACTTTATTTCATTCTTAATAGTATTCAAATGAATTTTTTGTGGGGCGCTTAGGGTGAGGAAAAGAAAATACCGTAGGTAAAATGGGATGTGGTTTGTTCACCAAAAGAAAGGGGTGGGTTGGGTATAAAGAATCTAGAAGTCTTTAATAGAGCTCTCTTAGGAAAATGGTAGGCGTTGAGTGAAAATGAGAGTTTTTGGAAGGAGGTTCTAGTAGATAAATATGGGTTAGGGATTGGGATGTCAGGGTGCTTGTTAAAACCAGGTAAGGTCCCAATGGTGGAATGATCTCTTACAAACGTTCGAGATGGAGAGGATTAGAGGTGGTTGGTTTCACAACAATGTGGGGAGAGTTCTTGGTGACAATAAGAATATAAGATTTTGGTAGGGTAGGTGGGAAGGTGAGGCTTCATTGTGAAGGAGTTTTAACAGGCTCTACATAAATTCACAACAAAAGCACTGTAAGATAGCTGATGTTGGTGAATGGTGCAATGGTGTTTGGAGATAGGTTCTAACTTGGAGACGTCCCTAGTTCATTTGGGATGCTTTCGTTCTGCAATTTCCACAGCTTTCCAAATTTCATTTTGGGAGACCTCCCCCTCGACCACCGAAGACGAAGAAGTTCCTTCCAAATTGTTGCAACAATTGTGGGTGGTTATATAGGATAGAGGACCGAAATTGTAGGGGGGGAAAGTTGGGAATGGTTATTTGGTGCAAGGAAGACTTATGTGGTCAAGGAGGTATACTTTCAAGCAATAACTTTTGCATAATCTACTGATGAAAATAAACCATTTATAACTTATTAAAAATCCTTGTTCTTATTTTTAGTCTAGTTTTGAGAATAGTGTTTGTAACTTATCATTGAAAATCCTTGTTCTTATTTTTAGTCTAGTATTATTTTTAATTCTTACTGGTTAGTTTGTTTTAAATTTAGTCTTACTTGAGGACAAGCAAGGTTCTAAGTTTGGAGTGTTGATAAATGTTAAATTCACTGTATTTTCATATACAATTTGAGACGTTTATTTGATACTTTAGTATACTTTAGGCCTTGTTTTGAATCAAATTCGTTATGTTTTCAATTTTTAATATATTTTAGATGAGAATTATGATTTTAGAATATTTTAATATGATTTTGTGAGTTTTTACAGAGAAATAGGACAAATTTAATAGGTAGCCTCGCTCAAGCGAGATATAGACCGCTCAAGCCAGCTCAAATAGAGGAGAATGGTGAAATTTTATGGAAGATATTTCGCTTAAACGAGGAGCGGGCCAGACAGTGCATCCAGAAACTGAATGAATTCAAAATAGAGATAATTATGGAGATACAACTCAAAGATAAATTAAGAAAATCAATTGGAAGATAATTGCAACAATTAAAACATATTATTATATTAGTTGAAGAGATAATTTCCTTGTATAAATTATATTATTTTGTAAATTAAGGAGATTATTTACGTCTATTAAACACATCTATGATTCTATAAATAGAGAGGCATAGGCAGTAGGAAAAAAACACCTTTACACACCACCCTTTGCTCAGTCTAGGTAGTCAAATTGAAAATCAGATGGGATTTGCATTCAATTAGCCAACAGGAATCTATCCTTGTTGACATCCACCGAATATCCAATCTACCCCAGTTACGGAAATTCCTAATCTAATCAGGATAGTCTATCTCTGTATAGGGGGAAAGCTCTCTACTCATTTTTCAAAGATAGGCATGTCAAAATGGAGTGACTTTTTAATCGACATATCATTGTAAAAGTCCTCAATTATAAGTGAGACAGGGCGGACAAGCCAACAATAGAAACTATGCCCTAACTTTTTAACCCAACCAGACCTAGGACCAACAATGCCTGTCGAGGAAAGGATTAATCCTATTTGATCTAATTTTATCAAATTAATATATTGTTTGAGTTCATTATTCACCTACTATACTTAATACTTTGTGAGCCTGTGTACCTCATAGATGATTTTAGGAATTGACGTGCACTTTGGCTAGTCTCGTTGAAATCCAAAATGAATTGGATACTTAATTAGGGTTATCTCTAGAATAGAATAATCTTTGTTAAGCGTCACTAATTCCCAAACGATAATGTTGATTGCTTATGTTAGTTTGCCAAGGGATTGAGAATCAAGGCAAATGATTTAGAGTCTATCACCTAAGGGATTAGGGATAGAATACATTAGTGAATTGAGAATGAACGATATAACAACATAAATGTGTGAGGAATTATAGCAAATAAAGGGATTCCGAGTACAATCTTAGCATCTCAATGTTATTGTTTCCGCTTACAATTTTATCGCGTCAACAAATAACTTCTTACCTTTTCTTTTATTTTCTATTATTAAACTTTCAGCACATTAATCTCTCTAGAAAATATATCTTTTATTTTCTATTTGATTATTTTTAGTTTTAGGTAGTTTAAAATATAAAAACTTAAAAATATATTTATCCAAAAGGTTTTAATTTGAATATTCATTCTTGTACTATTCCCTTAGGAGACGACCTAAGTTTCAGTTCAGTACTACAATTGGATTCGGTTACACTTGGCTGACATAAATTCTAACATAATTAAAATGTTAACATGTTGCTCTGGAAATTATTGGTACCTTTAAAGGTAAAAGGCCTCGTGTGGAGAATAGCACGCATTAGAGTTCAAACCAAAGATAACTTATAGAAAAGGAAAATTGTCACACCTGGATTTGCCCAGTGTGTGCTTTGTAACTCACATGTACAATCAACTTCACACTTATTTTTTGAATGTCAATTTGCTTATGAAGTGTGGACTCGATGTTACGTGTGGGGTGGGGATATGCAAGTGCTACCAGCTCAGTTTAATTCACATCTATGGCAACACTTTGGAAGTTGTTCTCGAAGTATAGAGAAGCTGACTTTGGGGATTGTATGGGCATCTGTGGTGTGGGTCATATGGAAGTATAAGAATGCTATAATATTCAACAATGCCAATTGTAATTTGTAAGGGGTAGTGGGTGAGATTAAATACATGGCCTGGAGTTGGTGCATATCACACATTAAAGGATTTGATTACTCTCTACATATGTGGAGTATGGATCTAATTAATTGTTTGAACCATCTAAGCTAAAGATTTAGTTGTTTGTATTTTATGTTAGTTGGGTTCTTGTTGTTTGTTACTTGTAGTTGTGCTTGATGGTTGCAAGGGCTATACTGCGTTTTAATATAGTATTATAAATCTTTTTGTAACTACATGCATGGTCCTATGCCACTTCTTGTGACAGCCACGCTTGTTAATATAATATCACTTTGCTTTGCAAAAAAAAAAAAAAAACAAATAAACATAATTTTTTTGACTTGTACTCCTTTGGCAATATGTGAATGTGATCCTTATGAAAGAAAATAAAAAAATGGTCAATTTTAGAAGTTTAGATTTTGGGCATCGAATCCTTTATCCCAAACCTTAAATAGGTGATGATTGCAAATAAAAAAGTACTTAATTGAGATATATGTATTTAGACAATTATTTCATCTGTTTTCTTATTTAGGACTTTGTTTATGCCTTTTTTATGTTAAATTTGTGAATTTGTAGTTTTTCTCTTTAGTTTACCATTTTGGTAGGTTGCACATATTCATAGATGGATTATTTTGTAGGAATTTGAAGTGGATTGAATAGCAACTTGGAGCAAAATTTCTAGTGAAAGCTTGAAGTCGAAAATTGTAGCAAAGTGTGCTCAATCTAGGAAAGGTGGGCTTAAAAGTACCTTTTTTTTGGAGAAGTTGCAGAAGAGAAATCAACTTAAGCCATGCAACTTTTGACTTAATATGGAATCAAACAAAATTGTAGAGCTGCAGTGCTTCAAAATCTGCTTAAGCCCAAAATTTTTGGCTTAAGTAGATCTTCACTAAAGTTCAGATTCTTAGTGATTGTATAAATAGGATGCACACCCATTTTTGGGACATCACATTTTTAGCTTGTAAAACAGTTCCTTGGTCCAAGATTGTGTTCTTCTAGTTCTTTTCTTCCATTTTCTTCCTCCCATATTGCTTTTGGATGCTAGTCATGGAGATGAGTAGCTAAACCCTCCGTTGTTGGGTTTAGATTATAACTGAACCATATACTCTCATGTATTTCTTTTGAAATATTGTTATATATTCATCTTGTTCTTTAATGTTAGCTTTTTACTTCCATGTTTTATGCTTGTTATGGATTGGCCAGTTGTAGCTTGATTTTAGACAAGATTGTGACTGGAAAAGGCTTTTTTTTTTTAATCTTGAACTATGGTAAAATTCACATTAAACCTCGAAGCTAGAAATAAGATGAGTGTAACACCCCGTATGCATCCAGTTTATTAACATTTAGTTATGGTCGTTAAGCTCAACGATTAATTAAAGATAATAAATCAGTTAATTAATCAATACGGAAGCAACTAATAAAGCGACGTTAAAGGAATGGTAATACCTAACTTATGCACCAGAGTTTCAGAATATATAGAACAATATGTGTTTCCCATTCGGGTACATAACATAAATACATACATACAAAAAGAATGAGCCATCAAGCTTTCAAAATAAAAACTAAGGTTCCAGCGGAGCCCGGCTTCTACCCGGCTTCCGAGTCCAGGAATATCGTTTAAGGTTCCAGCAGAACCCGACCACTACCTGGCCTCTTAGCCCGAGATTTATCATCCGAGCTCTTCTCCTCTACTCGAGTCCCCTGGTTCGGGGTGCATCATCCAGCCTCTGCTCATTACCTGTAAAACATGATCCCCAACTGGGGTGAGATACAATCTCAGTAAACTCAGAGTTCTTGGAGGCCTTTCTTCCCCCTGGCTCACGTCCACGATACATAGCATCCAACAGGCATATTATACCATACATTACACATATGTCGCAACACAGGTGTCATTCCGTTGGGCGCTACCAACATCAAGAATGCAACACAGATATAGCATACGTATATATATCACCGAGAAAGATCATCCACTTAAGGGCACAGTCTCAGGACATTTCGACATATATGGCTCTTCTAAGAGAAGTTCATCCACTTAAGGGTTTAAGGTTCCAGCGGAACCCGGCCACTACCCGGCCTCTTAGCCCGAGATTTATCATCCGAGCTCTTCTCCTCTACTCGAGTCCCCTGGTTCGGGGTGCATCATCCGGCCTTTGCTCATTACCTGCAAAACATGATCCCTAACCGGGGTGAGATATAATCTCAGTAAACTCAGGGTTCTTGGAGGCCTTTCTTCCCCCTGGTTCACTTCCACGATACATAGCATCCAACAAGCATATTATACCATACATTACACATATGTCGCAACACAGGTGCCATTCCGTTGGGCGCTACCAACATCAGGAATGCAACACGGATATAGCATACATATATATATATATCACCGAGAAAGATCATCCACTTAAGGGCGCAGTCTCAGGACATTTCGACATATATGGCTCTTCCAAGAGAAGTTCATCCACTTAAGGGCATCCTTTCTAAGCTTTTCTATCCATATAATTGACCACGAAGAGTTGTTCCACATGACTTTGGCTCTTCGGGAAGTCCATACATAGTCTATTCTATTGGCCAGAGAACCTCATCATTCATACAACATATCATCACAACATGCATCATATACATGTTATTAGTAAAAGTAGAATATACCATTTTAATACCACATGCATCATGACATATAATAACCATCACTCTCACAGAGTATGGCGGAACACAGTCAAGGGAAAAACTCCCAAGAACGGAGAGTTTACCTGCTCCGAACGCTACACTAGCTCTTTCTTGCTCTCGTGGTCACAACCACCAACGGCCTCTATACTACACTCTCTGACAATTTCTAGGAGAGTTAGAGATCAGCTCTTCCAATCTGAACCCCCTAAGACCTTCTCCCCTTTTGAAACGAAACCTAAGAGTACTCAGAGAGAAAACGATCTCTCTGTCCGATGACTTTCAGAAAGGACACAGGTTGGAACCTAGCTATTTGGTGGTTCCTCTCAACTTTCCAGTTGCATGCAAAAGGGGTTTGGGTTGCATGTAAGGGTGACAAAGTTTCCCTCTCTCAGGTATGGCAAAAACAGAGAAAGGAAAAAGATGATAGTGTTTCCGTAAGGAAACGTGTAGGAGTGGTTATATATATATATATATATATATAATGACTCTGACATGTGTGCTACATGCTTTTGATGTCACTCTGACACTATCAACTTCTGACGCCACTTTGGCCATATCAGCTTCTGATCTCATACTGGTACTATCAGATGCCAATTATACTACTACGTCTACCTTGTCGAGTTTGGCATGCATAACCCGGGTACCCTTGTACAAACTTTATTTCAAGGTCTGCCTTCATCCGAGTTCATACCCTAGCTCCCTATTAAACTCAAGATCAACCCCTATCGGTGCATGCCTCGGCATCTTACTAAGTCACTTTAATAAACGCGAGGTCTCCTCCTTTCGGGTTCCTACCTCGGCCCTCTAATAAACGCGAGGTCTCTCCCTTCTGGGTTCCTACCTCGGTCCACTAATAAAAACGCGAGGTCTCCCTCTTCCGGGTTCCTACCTTGGTCCTCTAATAAATGTGAGGTCTCCCCCTTCCAGGTTCCTACCTCGGTCACTTTAATAAATGCCAGGTCTCCCCCTTCTGGGTTCCTACCTCGGTCCTCTAATAAACACAAGGTCTCCCCCTTCCGGGTTTCTAAGTCAGTCACTTTAATAAACGCAAGGTCTCCCCCTTCCGGGTTCCTACCTCGGTCACTTTAATAAACGCGAGGTCTCTCCCTTCCGGATTCCTACCTCGGTCCTCTAATAAACGCGAGGTCTCTCCCTTCCGGATTCCTACCTCAGTCACTTTAATAAACTAATTCCCAAAGTACCACCCCGGACATATGAGTCTGGGTTCCTCGGTAGCACTACTTTAAGAGCACGACCCCGGATCCATTTCAGGATCATAACATAGAAGATTATTAGACCTAACAACGTATTTAACATAGGTAATTACCCTTCTAAACCTGGATTAATTACAGGATCATAACATTCACCCTACCTTTTAAAAAAAATTTACCGCAAAATTCAAATCCATACCTCTCAAGTATCTCGGGGTATTGTTGTAAAAGTTCCTGCTTTCGTTCCCAAGTTTCCTCCTCAGGTGTCCTCCCTTCCCATTGCACCTTGACTATGGGAATAATCTTACTTTGAATCTTCTTCTCCATCCTTTCCAGAATCTGGGCTGGTCGTGTAGGACAAGTCAGATTCTCCCTGATTTGGACAACGTCGGGTTTGATGCATATCTCCTTAGTTGCGATATGTGGAAAACATCATGTAGTCCAAACAATTGGGGAGGCAACGCTAGCCTGTAGGCCATGAGCCCTATTCTCTGGAGAATCTGGTAGGGACCAATGAACCTAGGACCGAGCTTCCTCACACCCAATGCCCGTCCGACCCCCGTGACTGGAGATAATCTCAGGAATACATGATCACCTTCATTGAACTGCAATGGGTGGTGTTTGCTATTGTAATAGCTTTTCTAACGACTTTGAGCCCGCAACAGCTTATCCTTGATCATGCGGATCTACTTCGAAGTGCCCTGGACCATCTCAAGTCCAAGAAGTTTGCGCTCCCCTACCTCAGTCCAGCATGTTGGGGTCTTGCACCTCCGGCCGTATAATGCTTTGTAGGGCGCCATGCCCAAACAAGCATGGAAGCTGTTGTTGTACGAGAACTCCACTAGTGGCAGATATCTATCCCACCAGGTTCCCTGCTCCAAAGCACACGCCCTCAACATATCTTCCAGAGTCTGGATGGTTTTTTCTGTCTGACCATCAGTTTGTGGATGGTAGGTTGTACTAAGCCTTAATCGGGTTCCAAAAGCTTCCTGAAGAGCACCCCAAAACCTAGAGGTGGACTTCGGATCCTAGTCACTGACGATGCTTTCCGGGACACAATGCAGTCTGACAATTTCCTTGACATATAGCTGAGCCAATATCTCCATGGTATAGTCAGTCCGAACAGGTAAGAAGTGAGCTACCTTGGTCAGCCTATCAACGACCACCCAAATAGAGTCACAACCCGTTGAGTTCTCGGTAGTCCAACCACGAAGTCCATGAAAATGCTATCCTATTTCCACTCGGGAATCTGTAAAGGCTGCAGTAGGCCTGATGGTCTTTGATGCTCAATCTTCACCTTCTGACATACCAAACACATAGCCACATGCTCTGCTATGTCTTTCTTCATCCCCGGCCATCAAAAGTTCCTCTTAAGGTCATGATACATTTTGGTGGAACCCGGGTGAATGCTAAACTGGCTTTTATGAGCCTTGGACAAAACTGCATCCACCAACTTGCCCTTTGGCACCACAAATCTCCCTCGGTATAACACAAAGTCCCAGGTTCCCCAAGAAACGTCCTTCTGCCCAAACAGGGCCTTTTTTCGTAGCTTAAAAGGCGTCCCTTTCTATCTATTATTTATTTGGATATTCCTTTCTTTACGCAAATAAAGCTGCCGAAGAATGGGAATGCTAGACTCTACTTCACATCATCATCCTATTTTTGGGTTTCTCGGATCCTCATAATTAGCTCGTTATCAATCTTAGCCTCACTTATTCTGAGAACCCGGTCCCCTTCAACTCGGTCTTCCTCAATCATAGTTAGGTACATATCCCGGAAGTCCTCTATTAGCTTGCAATCTCCCATCCTCATGCAAGCTAAGCTCATATGCTTATTACTTAAAGCGTCCGCCACTACATTGGCCTTCTCGGGATGGTATCTTAATTCAAAATCATAATCCTTGAGGAATTTCATCCATCTCCTCTGTCTCATATTTAGTTCCTTCTAATCAAACAAGTACTTGAGGCTTTTGTGGTCACTAAACACCACGAGCTTGGCTCCATACAGGTAGTGCCTCCATATCTTTAGAGCAAAGACCATGGCTGCTAACTCCAAATCATGTGTAGGATAGCTCTCTTCGTGTGGCTTCAGCTGTCGTGATGCATAGGCAACTACTCTTTTCTCCTGCATCAGCACACATCCAAGACCCTGCTTGGAAGCATCACAATAAACTTCGAAACTTCCTTCCGGATCAGGGAGAGTCAACACCAGAGCGGTGATCAACTTTTCTTTCAACCGCTGGAAATACTCTTCGAAAGTACCCTTTTGGGTTAGGCGAGTCAAAGGCAACACCATCCGCTAGAATCCCTGAATGAATATCCGGTAGTATCCCCGCCAATCCAAGAAAGCTTTGGATCTCGAACACATTTTTGGGTTTCTCCCAAGTCATCACAGCCTCTATCTTACTAGGATCAACGGCTACCCCGATTGCAGAGATCACATGGCCGAGGAACTTCACCTCGGATAGCCAAAACTCACACTTCAACAGTTTGGCATACAATAGGTCATTCTTCAACGTCTAAAGAACAGTCCTGAGGTGCCCCACATGTTCCTCCTCACTCTTGGAGTAGATCAGTATATCATCAATGAACACCACTACGAACTGATCCAAGAAAGGTCTGAATACCCAATTCATATAATCCATGAACATGGCCGAGGCATTCGTTAGACCGAATGGGATGACTTGGAACTCATAGTGTCCATACCTAGTCCGGAAAGCAGTCTTTGGTATGTCCTCAGGCTTAATTCGAATGTGGTGGTACCAGGATCGTAGGTCTATCTTGGAAAATACCCGGGCTCCTTTCAGCTAATCTAGCAGGTCATCAATCCGGGGTAAGGGATACTTGTTCTTTATAGTGACCAGTTGACCAGTAGGGCACACTCCCCAATGTTCTGGCCACATCCATAGCACATCTAGCCGTTCTGGCCACATCTATAGCACACCAGTTGACCAGTGGGGCACACTCCCCAATGATCCCTCCAACACGAAGCACACTTGGGTGGTGGAGCCGGTCTCCGACTGGAATTCTTCTTGAACCGGTCTGCTGGAGATGAAACCCTCAGATCCCGGCCCTTGCCCTTCCCGGCTGGACCTCAGCCACTGGACCTCTTCATTTCCTGTCTCGTGGAGGGAGTAGGTTGGCTGCCACTGCGCCTTCTTATCATATCCTCCACCTGGTGGCATTGCCTCACCAGGTTGTCCATATCCTGGGATCCACTACCGACAATTTTCTCCTCTATGCTTTCCTTAAGTCCCCTCTGGAACTTAGCTGCAAGAACCTCTGCATCCATTAGTTCTTTCCTAAAATGCGCGTACTTAGTCAATTCGTTGAACTTGGCCAAATACTCGTCCACTGACATTTGTCCTTAGACAATGCCCTCGAACTCGGCCTGCTTCTATTCTCTAGCATCCCTGGGAAAGTATCGGTCCAGGAACTCGACTTCAAAAGTTCGCCAGGTGATAGCTTTTCCCCGACCTTTCAACAGGTGTGAAGTGGTGACCCACCACTCATGGGCTTCTCCCTGTAATATATAGGTTGCGTAGAGAAATCTCTGATGGTCTGGGCACTCCATCACCATGAAGATTTTCTCCATGGCTTGCAGCCATTTGGCGGCAGTAATGGGGTCGTATTCCCAGAGTCAAATAAGACATTCACACCACAACCAACTATCAGAATGTTACCTCAGATCAAGTCAAGAGCCAGGGATGCCTCCCTAGCATCCATAGTGTAAACCCGGTCTGTAATGGGTGTTGTTGAAATCACATGAGCAGCTATAGTCCGGCTTCCTGTCTATGGCCATTCTCTAGCATAATGACCGGTCCGGCCACATCTATAGCACACCAGTTGACCAGTGGGCACACTCCCCAATGATCCCTCCCGCACGAAGCACACTTGGGAGGTGAAGTCGGTCTTCGACTGGAATTCTTCTTGAACCGGTCTACTGGAGATGAAACCCTCAAATCCCGGCCCTTGCCCTTCCCGGCTAGACCCCGACCACTGGACCTCTTCACTTCCTGTCTCGTGGAAGGAGTAGGTTGGCTGCCATTGCGCCTTCTTATCATATCCTCCACCTAGTGGCATTGTCTCACTAGGCTGTCCATATCCCGGGATCCATTACCGGCAATTTTTCCTCTATGTTTTCCTTAAGTCCCCTTTGGAACTTAGCTACAAGAACCTCTGCATCCAATAGTTCTTTCCTAAAATGCGCGTAATTAGCCAATTTGTTGAACTTGGCCAAATACTCATCCACTTACATCCGTCCTTGGACAAGGCACTCGAATTCGGCCTGTTTCTGTTCTCTAGCATCCCTGGAAAAGTATCGGTCCAGGAACTCAACTTCAAAAGATTGCCAGGTGATAGCTTTTCCCCGGCCTTTCAACAGGTGTGAAGTGGTGACCCACCACTCATGGGCATCTCCCTGTAATAGATAGGTTGCGTAGAGAAGTCTCTGATGGTTTGGGCACTCCATCTCCGTGAAGATTTTCTCCATGGCTTCGCAACTAGATCCACTTCAGCATCAGCTTGGGACAGTCGGTCCTCTCTGTGGTGGCTAGGCCCATCAGCACGATGGCTACCTCCACCTTGATGGCGACTACTTTCACCCTCAAAGTTAGGTGGTGGAGAGGGTACTCTATCCTCTCTCTGCAGAGACCTCACCTCTACCATTAATGCCTTGTTGGCCTTCATCAACGCCTTATTTGTCTGTCGGTTTGCAGCCATCTCTTGCTGCATAGCTGCCAATGCAGCTGTCATAGGGTCAGTTTGGTCATTGGCTCTGATAAGTGATGTTGTATCGCTTCAAAACAATTAAACTATGTTAATTCTGTAGAACAAGATTAACCTAGGTCGACTCAGAGACACTATCAATATGGTTCCAACTTCAATTCACTAATAAATAATAGGGGATTTTTGTCAAATAGTTTGCATGCGATAAGTAAAAATTGCATAAAACGTATAAACTAATGTGAATTGATAAGAGGTAATGTAAAACAGATTAAAGAGCATCAATTCAATTCACCAAACCAAGCAATGGTAATTATCATAGTTCTCAGATAATGATTCTGTTATGAAAGTTCATTCAATTTCATTAGAAGTAGTTCAATCGAATTAACTCCTAAATTAATTGAAATCACAAACCTAATTGAAATATCATCCAACTAATCTGTGATTAAAATTCAAAATTAAGAAATGAATCCATAACCTAATCTACTTTCAATCCTAAATACATTCATAATCATGAAAATTGAATAGAGGATTGAAGAAGAAAGTGAACATTCACACAGAATTTGAAATACCAAACCAGAACTCAAATTCCCCTTTGCTTAGACTGGATCCTTGGATTGGATTGATTGATTGTTTAGCCTCCCATGATCATCATCAATGAAAGCCCCATGAAATCGATGCACAAAAATGGAAGAACAGAAAACAAAAATGAAGAACAGGGAAGAACAATGAAGAACAGTTGAGAGAAAATAAAAGAAAGAATTTTAATTCTGAAAACTTAAAAAGGAAATGTAAATTTTGTTTTTTCTAAAATGTAGTGTAATGTTCACTCACTAATTTCACTAGCATATAGTGACTAAGTCAGAAGGAAAGAATGGACCATGAATAGGCCCATCTATTCTAATTAATTGTGTTATTTACACCAATAAAAATCCAACTCGCAGCCCAAAATTCAAGTGTAGTGATTCTGACTTCAAAGCCTAACATGACCCTCAAAATGACAGAATTGGCCTCGATTTATCTGTGACAAATTTGTAGATCTTTTCCTTATCTTTCCAAGGACTACTCATATGTTCCATTTGGAGTTCTGTAGAGCTCTACAGGTCCTATACAAGGAAGATAGGTCAAGTGAGCATAAAATCCGAAAATAAGCAACAATTAGTAATTAAGGCCACTTGCTTGCCTAAGACAAAAACTGAATTAGAATGAGAAAATAAAAGTCCAATAAAAGTCAAATAAGCTAAGAAGATTAGAAAAACATTTAACTAAAAACGTTCATTCAGGTGCCCGCCATTTCACTATTATTCCGGGTTCTCACCATGGTACTGCACAAGTCACACACAAGGGTGAGTTGATCAAGTCCACACTTAGTGATCACACATGCAATATTCATAACAAACCCTAAAATAGTTGAATAACACACAATACACCCATTCTACCATACCTAATGCTTCCCTAGGAAAAACTGCTCTAATACCATAAAAATGTAACACCCCATATGCATCTGGTTTATTAACATTTAGTTATGGTTGTTAAGCACAACGATTAATTAAAGATAATGAATCAGTTAATTAATCAATATGAAAGCAACTAATAAGCGACGTTATCCTACGTCATCAACAAAACTTCGCATAAGGAATGGTAATACCTAACTTATGCGCGAGGTCTCCTCCTTCCGGGTTCCTACCTCAGTCACTTTAGTAAACTAATTCCCAAAGTGCCACCCCAGACATATGAGTCCGGGTTCCTCAGTAGTACTACTAAGAGCGTGATCCCGGATCCATTTCAGGATCATAACATAGAAGATTATTAGACCTAACAACGTATTTAACATAGGTAATTACCCTTCTAAACCTGGATTAATTATAGGATCATAACAATAAGGGTTGCTGGTTATCTTTGTGTCAATAAGCTTAAAGCAAGTTTCTTTGTTAAATGTGCATTGACATTTAATAGAGGAACTTAGGCTCTTTTCACCTAAGGGATTAAAATACTGTTTTCAATAATGACCGATATTAGTATTGAATCGCAAGGTGGGTATCATGATTTAGTGTAAATAAAGTTTGTTTAATGAAATCTAACCCCGACAACCTTCGTCATTTGAATTTCATATTGTTTTATTGTGTGTTTATCTAAAACACCAAAAATATTTATACTTTTGTGTTTGTTTATATCATCCTTATCATTGAATGTTATTTTCGTGTTTTTATTGTTTTATTCATAAGCTTATATAGTAAAAATTTGTGAATTTGCCAATTATTACTCAAGTCATTGTGGGAATGATATCTCTTACTTATCGAGTATTACTTGATGACTTGGTATGCTTGTCAATGAGTCAACAAGTTTTTTTGCGCTATTGTCTAGGACTTGTGTCTCAATACTAGGCATTTTCACATTTTCTACTTACGTAGCCGTCATTCTTTCATTCTTTTATTCTTCAAATTTATTTTTCTAATTGTATTGTCTTGTGCTAACTTTTCTCCTATAGTGTTTTGTTCTCCTTGTTTATGCAAACTAGAAGCTCAATTGATCCTTTGTATTTTGACCTAGAAGTTGAGAGGATAGCTAAGAGAAAAAACAATTTGACAAGGAAGAAGAAAGCACTAGAGAGGCTAGCTAGCCAAGAGCCCAATTCACAAATTTCGCCAAATCTTCCTTTACCATCTATTCAAAAGAAAGAAGTACTCGTCATGGTGGAAGAAGAGCAACGAAGTCCACCACCAAGACGGACACTAAATGACTACTTGGCCAACACTGGGCCATTATATCTCAACATCATTGCTAGACTAGATGTGATGGCTCACAATGTGGAAATGAGAGCATCTCTCATTCAATTGATCCAACAAAACAAATTCCATGGATTTGATTATGAAGATCCTTACTCTCACTTAACTACATTTGTGTGTATTTGCAATACTGTGAAGATTCATCAAGTGGATGATGATTTCTTTTGTATTAGTATTTTTCCATTTTCACTTCCTGACAAGGCTAAACATTGGTACCAAGCTATTCCTCCCAACATTCCTTTGACATGGGACAAGCTTTGTGACAAATTATTGAATATATTCTTCCATCAATTTGAAAGACAACTATTTCTACTTTCACTCAAGGAGTTGAAATGCCACTATGCAAATAACAATATATTGAGACAATGTCCAGCTCATGGCCTTGCTGATAGAGGTTAAATTAACACATTCTGAGAGGGAGTTGAGACCTCAAACTAAGATCATGTTTGATGCTTCGACTGGAAGCAAAATCATGTACAAGACATCGAGTGAAGCCAAGGAAATCATTGAGAATATGACCTCTAATGACTATGAGGTTCATCGTGATAGAATCCTCATTCCCGCATAAAGGAGAGGAGTTCTTGAGTTAAATTCCCATGATGCAATTTTAGCTCAAAACACGTTGCTCACTTAACAACTTGATGCACTAACCAAGTAAATTGCCAAAATTCCACAGCTCAAAAGTGTGTCGGGTACTCCATTTAGAGCTCAACAATTTCTAAGTTGTTAGGTATGTGGAGGTGGTCACCCAAGTAATCAATGTGTCATGCTATGTGGTTCCCAAGAAGAATCGAATTACATAAGAAATCAAACTAGAAATGAAACTATGGAAATCCTCCTTACAACAAATGCTTTTAATCAAGGGTGGAAGAATAACAACAAGTATGGTTGGAAGCAAGATGTCAATCCCTCCAACAGGCCACCACCTCATGGTAATAAAGCTCACCAAGCCCAATAATATCCACCTTTTCATCAAGGTTGTACTAAGTTGGAGGACACTTAATCAATTCATGCAAATACCTATTACCAACCAAAAGAATACGAATGCTTCTATCAAGAACCTTGAAGTGCAAATGGTAAAAATTGCCAAGGAAGTGGCAGAACTTAAAAGTGGAACACTTTCTACCAATACTCAAACTAATCCCAAGGACCAATGCAAGTCCATCACTACAAGGAGAGGTACATTGATACGTGACTTGAGTAGAGAGAAAAGTGAGCAAGAGGTTGTAGTTAAAGAAGTCATAAGGATGAGGAAAGTGCGCATGTGAAGAATAAGAGTGAAAAAAATAAAAGTGAGAAAATAGTGAGGATAATGAAAAAAATGAGAGTTAGAAAAAAAGAGAGTGGGAATGAGGTAGTGAAGAATGTGGGGAGTTGAAAACAAAAAACCAATTAGTTAAGGAAAAGAATAATGTGCTAGTAGATCCTCCTACCAAGGATCTTCCATATCAACATGCTCCCACAAGGAAGGACAAGGAAAGACAACATGAAAGGTTTCTAAAGATTTTCAAAAGATTGCAAATCAATATTCTTTTTTCGAAACCTCTAGAGCAAATCCCCACCTATGCCAAACTTATGAAAGAGCTTTTCACTAAGAAGATACTTATTGAGCAAGATATAATTCAATTGGTGGCTCGATGTAGTGTCATTTTCAAAAATGATTTGCCACAAAAACTCCAAGATTCAGGTAGCTTCACCATTCCAATAACTTTTGGAAATCTCAAGGTTGGGAGAGCTTTACTTGACCTTGGAGCTAGCATCGATCTTATGCATCTCTCTTTCTTTGCAAAAATTGGTGATCTTGATGTTAAGCCTACTCAGATGACTCTCCAATTAGCAGATCATTCTATTAAGTGTCCATATGGTGTTCTTGAGGATGTACTTTTCAAGGTGGATAAATTTATTTTTCTCACTGACTTTGTAGTGATGAACATGGAAAAGGATTTCGAAGTGCCACTTATTTTGGGAAAACCCTTCACAAAAATGACTAAGATTAGGGTTAATGTGCATGATAGCCAAACCAAGCTTAGGTGCATGATGAAGAGATCACATTCAATGTGTTTGAATCTATATATCACCCAAAATATGAGAAATCTAGTTTCTAGATGAATATTCTAGATGAAGCTTTTGTCAACTCTATGACGCATTATCTAGTGCTTCACCTCTTGAGAAAACCCTTATAGATGCATTTAAAACTCTCAATAAGGAGGAAGAAAAAGAAATTTAAGATTGCTTAAAGAGCTTGGAGACATTGAAGGAAGTCCTTCTTGTATCAATGGTGAATTGTCATGCTTGGTATTCTCCTTGAATTTTGAGCTTTTGTATCCTATTGCTATGGTTTCTTAAGGATGACAACACTGTGAATAATTAAAACTTTGTCACATTCCTTTTTTATTATCTTGTTATTCAAAAATGCATGTTTTGGATATGTTAGGACGAGATTGATCTCAACTCATATCAATGTTTTAGTTTGTTTACTTTTGCTTGAGGACAAACAAAGTTTCAAGTTTGGGGGAGTTGATAATTGCTATTTTTATAGGAAAATGTTAGTTTTGTTAGAAACGTTATGCCTTTTGTTATGTTAAATTTATATATATATATATATATATATATATATATATATATATGTAGTTCTCTCTTTAGTTTATGGTTTTGGTAGGTTGCACATATTCATGGATGAATTATTTTGTAGGAATTTGAAGTAGATTGAATGACAACTTGGATCAAAATTTGTGAAAGCTTGAAGTGAAAAATTGTAGCAAAGTGTGCTTAAGCTAGGAAAGGTGGGCTCAAATTGAATATCCTTCTTGAGAAGCTGCAAAGGAGAAATCAACTTAAGCCATACAAATTTTGGCTTAAGCCGAAACAAAACAGAATTGCAGTACTTCAATATTTGCTTAAGTCCAATTTTTGTTGCTTAAGTAGATTTTCACTAAAGTTCAGATTTTTAGGGATTGTATAAATAGGATACACGTTCACTTTTGGGATATCACATTTTTAGCTTGTAAAAACATTTCGTTGGTCCAAGATTGTATTCTCCTTGTTCTTTTCTTCAATTTTCTTCCTTCCATCTTCTTTTGATGCTACCCATGGAGATGAGTAACTAAACCCTCAGATGTTGTGGTTAGATTATAACAAAATCTTATACTCTCATGCATGAACGAATCTTAGAGTGTATCAAAGGGGGGGCTAATTTTTTTTTTTACACAATTTTTTAAATATTTAACTTATAATAAATAATTATTTAATAAATAATATGCTTTTTTAACAAAAATATTTATTATTAATTTTATGTGTAAAACTAGAGAAATGATCTGCTACTAGAAAAAAATTAAGCAAATATTAACTCAAAAACTTATTTTTCTTTAATAGTATTTTTTATTTTTTATTTTTATCTCATATATACATAAATGATCCAAATAATGGGGGTCAAGGTCCCTACTTACCCCGAATCTGTCCTTGCTTTCATGTAATTTTTTAAAATATTGTTATATATTCATTTTGTTACTCTCATCTTTCTTATTTGCATCTATCACCGCATAAACGAGGTTTACGTTGATAATTTTTCATCAAGTTAAGCACTTCTGTGTATTACGAGTTGAAAACCTGTTTTTATGAAAGCTCAATCGGAAATGTTGAATAATTTTTTAGATCTAGCATATTATATAAAAACAAAATTGCTAGCAGCAACGCATTGCTCAGTGCTCCCAACAATGGGAATTCCATTTGAAGTAGAAATTCATCGCCTAATTTTCCTCATTATTGTTTCGGCACATCATTTATATCCCAAGAAATTGAGCAGCATTCCATTGCTGTTCTTGCTACGCCCCACACTGTCGATGGTCGTCCTGCAAATTCCAACGTTGTTGCCGTCGAAGGAGCTTCATTATGAGTGACGTAGAGTGGGGTACTTGATATATTGAAGCCAAGGGGAAAGAAAAGTAGCTATAGTAGGAGATTTTAAAATTTCATTATTAATTACTCCTGACTAAAAATTAAAGTTGACACTTAAATTATAATAAAATTAAATGATTTATAAGTGATTCTTGTAAAAGTAAACAGTTTTGTGTTTGGTTACAATTATAAAAAACACTTTTTAATTAAAAATAATTTTTAGATTATTTAGATATGCCAATTGCATAATTACTTATTTTTTTATTACAAAATTACATAAAGATCTTATAACATCTTTAGTGGTAGATCTCAAATTGGGATCTTAGATCACTTTTTGGTAGACCCTATAGTGTCATGTAGGATTGAAGATCTCTCAAGATCCCTCCTATTTTGTTCTTTAATGGTAGATCTTATTTTGAGATCTTAAAGAGAAAAAAAGAGGAAAAAAATTTATTCTTTTTTGAACAATGTGCAGATCTTAAGAGTTCTTCTACAAGAACTCATTCTCCATATTGAAGATCTCTCTACTTCCTTTATTGGGAGATCTAGTGAAGACCAGATCTTAAGCTTAATATCCTTACTCAAGATCTTGCACTAAACATTACCACCTGTCAAAGGCTCACTACAAAAAAATAATGTTTTTTTGACGAAACATTTGTGGCGGTCTTAATAAACAGCCAAAAAAGTTATAATTTATATAAAAAAAACTAAGGACAACCACCATTACACGACATCATATTTTACAATATATATATATATATATATATATATATATATATATATATATATATATATATATATATATATGTTTTTAAAATTGCAACTCAAAAGTCTCGCCATCTATCTCCAAATTTCTCTCTCTAAAACCACCGTATCGTTCTCATAGTAGCCGCTGCAGCATTTTCTTTGCGACTCTCGTTTGGAGCAGCGCTTGGATGTGAGTGGTTTGGCATATAGTTCATAGCACTTGGATGTTAGTTTGGCCATGGCGGAGGTTTCCGGCGAGGGAGGAGCGGAGGCGACGGTAGCCATGCCGACGCCGTCGTTGGCTTTGTCTGGATGGTTCAAGGAAAGGAAGAGCTCGTCGCAGAGACACGCGCATTTGATGAGGTCGAGCCTCGAGTGAACGAGTTTATGAACTTGTTGCACAGTTCGGATCCGGTGAAGGTGGAGCTCAATCGGTTGGAGAATGAAGTGAGAGGTGTGAAAATGCGACTCGATCTGACGATTCTTAACCTGATTTTGCTTCTTCACTAATGACTCTCACTCCTTGTGTTGCGTGTTTGTAGATAAGGACAGAGAATTATTAGAAGCGCAGGCAGATATCAAAGCCTTGAGGCTCTTCGAACGACTCAGAGAAAAGGTCGTTGAAGAGGTCACCTTCTAATTTTCGCCTTCGTTGTATCATTCAACTGAAATTAAATTAATTACATATTTCCAAAATGATCATTGTTGTTACTAATTGTTAGGACCTGATTATGGAAACTTTATTACTGATTTTTCAGGTTTTTACTTTTGCACTAGACAATGCTTCTTTGGTGATTGATTTTACGACTTACCAAAGATAAATTTTATATAGATATATATATTATTAATACAAAGTACTCTGCATATGTCCGTGTTAGTTTGTTGGTGATATTGATTAAGGGCCTGTTTGAGTACCGCTTTTCTTGCACTATTTTTTTCTTGCATTTGTATCCAATTTAGTTACAATTTATTTTTATTGTCTGTAATGTAGTCTAACTAATATCGATCTGGTTTCTTATGTAGTTACATGGATAGATGTGCAAGACTCTTTCAATAATATATTGCAAAGTATTGTCTGTATTTCCTTCTTTAGAAGTTGCTAGGCCAAGGAGTAAATCTGGTATTCAGGCATTATGTTCATTGCATGTAGCCTTGGAGAAAGTCAAGAATGTTCATTGCTGTATGATTTATTTCTTCTATAGTTTTATTTGTTGATTAGGTTTCTGAGTACAGTTTTTATTTTACCTTATCTCATGAAGCAGCTATCTCTTGTTAACGGATAAAATCAATGACAGATTGTTTGAGTTGCACTTGTATATCTAGTGCATAATTTTTCATTGACAGATTCTCGTGGAAATTGTTTTACTTAAATTCATTTTTCTTCTTCTTTTATTCAGGAGAAGAATATAAAGGATTATATTTCAATTGGGCAGGACATAGAAGCTGCAATGAAAATAGAGTTTCTACCTCAGAGATATTTACAGGTTCAATCCCACATTCCTACTTCACTTGATCATAGGATAAGTGCTAAAACTGATGTATAGTTGGTCCTAGAGTAATACAAAAATGATCTTTAAGTCTTTTACCAATCGAAATGCTACTTCTTCTAATGTTGTCAAACATCATCAATCCAATTCCAAATTTCAAATGGAACTGGTTCTACAAAAGTCATGGGCTTAGATTCAGCCTCTACACTTAAGTGGGCAAGGTTGTCTTCCTCCCAAGGCTCCAGTAAATGAGAACCTTGTGCACTGAAAGGGCCTTTTATGTTTTAAAGTTTTTGAAACAAGTTTTTAACTTTAGCATATTTTGAATTACTTATTTTTTATTTGGTGAGGAGATTTGAGTAATATCAATAATCATGCACTCCCTGAAATGTTGGACTTATAAATGTTTTTCAAGAATGTTGAAGGGAAAGTTTTATTTATTTTATTTTTTTGTGCTCGTGTTGGGAAAGCTAACCATGGTAAGTATAGAATAAACCATAGAGATCTGTCAAAACTTTATTATATAGTTAGATTTTTTTCTCATTTTCATTTTTTCAATATTTTTCTTGATAAATTTAATTATGTCTTCTAGGTGTGGTCATTTTTTCAATATTTAGTAAGGTGCATGATGCTTGGTTTGCTGATGAAGATCAAGTCCAAAAAAATAGTTGGTTTGTTGGAGAAGCCAGTTTTCCAAAATTCTAATACTAGAGAGGTGAGACATGGTTGTTTGGGCTTTAAAATAGGTATACTAATGTTGAATTTTCTTGTCTTGTGTTGCTTGGGCTTCATTTAATCTTCACTAATTGAATTATCTCACATTTTCCCCTCTCTTATGGTCAGCTTACTTGTGGCATCTGTTTTGAAACTTATCCTCATGCACGGGTTGAATCTACTGCTTGTGGCCACCCTTACTGCTATTCATGCTGGGCAGGTATTACTTGTGTGTCATCCTTCTGTTCGTTGGTGGCTACAAATACTATCTGGAATCATTAATAAATCATGCCTTGCTCTTTTGCTTTTTCTTTTCTTTTCTTTGGTTATAGTGCCATTATATGTATCATTTAATATCATTTCCTCATTATTTTTCATTTTGTTAAATCGTGTTCTTATGTCCTTTTTGACATGCTAGGATATTTTAGCACATCAATTAATGATGGTCCAGGATATTTAGGGCTAAGATGTCCTAATCCTACTTGTGGTGCTGTTGTTGGTCAAGATATGGTATCTTTTAGCATCTGATGAACATAAAGAGAAGTATGAATGTTACCTTCTCATATCTTATATTGAAGACAACAAGAAGGTATGTGATATATATATTTGCTAATTGCAATCTTGTATTTGATTTTTTTTCCAATTTATGCATTCACAACTCTTCACATGTTGATTTGAGTATTAGCCACAATATTATCACCTAGCTATATATGGCTATGAATTCCTAAAATTTTGTGATTAATAGTCCATTAGTTCACACACATGTTACCCTACCTTTATGGCTATAGATGGAGTTCTATACTTTATATTTTTTACATCTTTCTCTATTTCAATTTCTTCTGCTCTCTCTGTTCTGTGTAGACCAAGTGGTGTCTTGCTCCAAGTTGTGAATATGCAGTTACTTTTGATGCTAGCAGTGAAAATTATGATGTATCTTGCCTCTGTTCATATAGCTTTTGCTGGAACGTAAGTTACTCTAGTCAATAAAAAAAATACTACTATGAAACAATCAATCAAATTATATATACAGTTACTTTATTGTTGTCTTTGTATGATTATATCTATACATTATACATACTAAATCTATATATATGGATTGTTTCAAATTTTTATAGCATTGCATTTTAGAATATTCATATTTCGTCAACTATTGTGTTTTTGGATCTACAATGCACAGAGGAGGCTCACTGTCCAGTGGACTGTGGCACTGTGTCAAAGTGGATTTTGAAAAATAGTGCAAAATCTGAAAACATGAACTGGTACAAAATATATTTTGTTATTTGTACATATTTATTTTCATGCCTATATTCCTTTGGGACATTTTCCTTTGTGTCTGTTGTGATGTACTGATTGTCCCTTTTTTAGTTGCCATAAAAAATTATAATATTTGATGCCTAATTTATGTCAAGATCAATGAGTTTGCCGACTTTCATATTTTCTACTATTTCATAATTTATTTCCTTAGTTGATTTGATTGATTAGGTTTAAGAGTATGAATTGGGACCAATGTTTTTTTTTTCCGGTTAACATCTTTTACATCAAATCAAAGTAAATGTTTGCTTTCTAATTTTTCTTTTCTACCTTCTCTATGTAAATCCTCATAATTTCAAGAATGACTTATGATTTTGTCTTGTGAGATTGATATTGAACATTTTGTTTATAATGTACAGCTATATATCAATTGTGTAATATATTTCAAGCTATTCTTCATTGTTTCTCTGAATCTTGTGATTTAATGTCAATTCTTTATATTGCTACAATGTTATTTTTTGGACTCTTAAGTCTTGAGGCCCTGAGCTAACAGTTAATTTAATGACTTTCAGGATACTTGCTAACTCAAAGCCATGTCCCAAGTGCAAGCGACCAATTGAAAAAAACCAAGGGTGCATGCACATGACATGTACTCCTCCTTGTAAATTAGAGTCTTCCTTTCATTGGGGTGAATGATACGTTTATATTTGTGCCTTTAACATGGCTAATGAGTCACATTATTTTCAAACAACTTAAGCTTGTGAGACATTTTACTGAATTTTGATATATTTTTATCTACATAGGCTATGCCTTAGTGCATGGTGTGAAAGAACTGGTGGATTTTATGCTTGCAAATGTTATGAAGCAGCTAAATAAGAGGGAAATGTTAAAAATGTTATAAATTTTGGTGGATTTTAAAATCTTGTCCTTTTTTTCTTTTTTAATTGATTAACCATTAAGAAATAGGAGATATACTAAATAGTATAAATTTCTTTTTTAATATAGTATTTTTTAAGTAAAATAATCAATAGGAGATATAGTAAATAGGAAAATATATAATTTTGAAAAAAATGAACTTTGTGACGGTTTTTAAACTGCCAGAAAATGCAAAAAAACGAAAATACAAAATGGAGAAAATAAACTTTGTGACGGTTTTTAACTGCCACAAAGTTTCTGGCGAATTTACTAGCATTCATCTTAAAACCGTCACAATTATTTCTGACGATGTTATTCTTGACGGTCAATCCAGACTGTTGGAACTTTAGTTTGTGGCGGTTTTTAGCCGCCAGAAATAACTTTTTTAACCGCCACAAAAATATCATTTTTTTGTAGTGGCTAAACCCAAGTCATGTCTCTAGTGCTAGAAATGTTCACTCTTCATATTCAACTTTGAAGTTTGATAAGAACTACAAACACGTATAACATTCCTTTACATTGTAGATCATCAACAACACCAAAGACATGCTACATTTTGTTCATACCTTCCCATCTATTGCTTTTCTTGATTAATTCTCACTCTTGATAAGCAAATAAATTCAGTAAAGAGAGGATACAAGGTGAAACATAAATGGAATATCCTCTCCTTCACAAAGAATACAACTATACAAGTAAAAAAGTGATTTATCCTCCAAAATTTCCACCACTGTGTATATGAACAGATTAAATATATGATCACATGATGCCTACACCATCCAGAGTCCCTCCTCTCAAATAAACCAGCACTAGAGAAATATTGTATAATATAACAAACCTGCGAGGATCCAACCTTGCTATCCACCAAACTCAGGATCCTATAACAAAGACCCTAACAATTCCAAAGGTGAATCCTACAGTTGATGCCACGAAGCTCCCAAGAAGACAACGATTTAACCATAAATACATGGTCCTGGGTTTGATGCATACAGTGAAAACGTAGAGTAAAATGGTATCCAACAAATCAAGGATTCATTTTCATAGAAGAAATCGGCACCGACACTTGGTTTTGCAATGAGAGAGGGCGTTCAATGCTCTGCGACGACGAGAATGATTTGCGATCTCTGAGATTTGGGGGAAAATGTGATTGAATTTGAAATTTTTTCTTTTCTTTCCCGCACCGCCTGTTGTCGTTGTTGTTCCCAAAGCCACTCGCTAACATGATCACTAGTATAGATCTACCTTTACCTCGCCACGCCAGATCCAAAGCTTGCGCGATGAAGAATGGCAGGGTGGAGTGTCTCCATGAGGTGCTAGAAGATTTGCACAAAGATTTGGAATCTTTTACAAAGATCCCACACTCCATCTGAAGAGCAACACTTGTGCAGAGGGATGCCTGGAGATAGTTCAGGATGAGAAAGGATGGAGACGAAAGAAAGGTGGAAGCGACTATCATGCACTATTGTGAAATTCGGTTCAGTCATTCAACCAGTCGAGGTAGTGGATCAGTGGTTCAACTGGTGGGTCAGTAATTGAACCGGTTTGAATCGGTATATATTAAAAATTTAAAATTATATGTATTTATTATATATAAGTATATAACTAACATTATTTGAATAAAAAAAGTTCATTCATGCTCCAAAATCCAAAATAACTATTGATAATAATCCAAAATTTAAATAAAAAATCCAAATAAAAAATCCAAAAAAACACAAAAAAAACTCAGATCGATCCAACCAACCAGTTTTGGCTAGTTTTGATCGATTTTGACCAGGTCAACTGTATGACAGGTTCAATGACAGAACCGGATCGATTATGGTACCGGTTCCCGATTCAACCGGTCGGACCAGCCGGTCCAATCCGATTTGAATAACACTGCTGATATGTGTAAATTGGTCCTTAAAAAAACAAGGGTAGTTTTGTCCAAAATTTCGTTAAATCAAGCTCAATGTTTTCACCAATTCCACTTCCCCATCTACTTATTTTGATCAGCAACTCTGACTAGCTTATCAAAATAAGTAGATTTTAGTTTATTTTTATTTTTATTTTTAAAAAAAAACTATCCAAACAAGTTAAAAATTATCATAAGTACTTTTATTATTATATAAGTGTTTATTTCTAAAAGTAAGTTTACACAAACTCACTTTAAGTGCCTCTCTAAGCAATTAACCTCCAATATTTTTGAATTATTTATGTATGTTTTTATAAGGTTTAAATATATTTTTATTTCTAATAAATACTCAATTTTTGCATTTGTTTTCTAATAAATTTTTTGTTTTGCGTTGAATTCTTATTAAAACAATAATTTTATTTTTAGTCCTTGATATTTTATTTTAGTCTTTAATAAATTAGTGAATTTTGTGTTTGTTCTTTGATATATTAACAAATTTATTTTATTCCCGACCAATTATAAATGATATTTTTTATTAGGTACAAACATGAAATTTGTCAACTTATGAGAGACTAAAAAAAGTGTTAATGATAAAAAAAATAATTTTTTATTTTATTAGAAATTCAACGCAAAACAAAAAATTATTTAGAAACAAATGCAAAATCAGATATTTAGTATAGATAAAAACATATTTAAGCTTTTTTATAATTTTAATATGTTATTGATTTTTGAAATTAAAAAAATGAACAGGTAATACATAAAATCCTTTCAAGTTAACTATTAAATGCGATATTCAAATTACCAAAATTTAAAAATGTCACTGTTTTTTCGTATTTTATATATTTTAATTTTTTTTACCATTTAACTTTTACAATATGAAAAGAAAAATAGTTGTTTTTGTTACAGTGAAGCAGTAATTATTCCGTTTCATGGCGAAAGCCTTTATGATTTATCACTGTTCTCCAATAAGTTATTAAATATTAGTTACTAATAATTAATTATATACATTTGTGTGTTAAGAAAAGGCTACATATAGTTCGTATTAAAGATTTATTTGAATTAGTTATGTATTTTTTTATAATTTAAATATTTTTCTTTTACTTTGTATTTTTAAATTATATTAAAATTAAAAAATAATCACATTCATAAAATACTTTATAGTTATTTATTATATGCAACAAATCTCAAATTGCCAAATAAGAAAGTATTAACACAATATATATTCATGTTAAACATAACAATTTTTTTTTACCATTTAACCTTTACAGTTTACAATATGAAGAAAAATAATAATGAATATAACATATTTTCTTTCTGACATGAGAAACTGCCTGTTTGCAGGCCAATTAACCATGAACCACATACAGTAACCGACCACCTAATTCATTTCTTCATTTATGAAGAAAGAAAAATAAGAAAAAAGATATCAATGATCTCTCAATAAGGGTGTACCAAATATTAAGAAGAAGAAAAAACCATGACTTGACCAAAAATCTGTATATTCATATACAAATGGTACATATCAACAGCCTATGCATGCAACCATTGAAGACCACCAGGAAAGTTCAGTTCAACTCTTCAAGTCTCTGTTTTCTTGTCCTCCGAAGGACTGCAGGAGTGAAGGTAATGTTCTGACTAACATTAACTTCTACACAATTAACCAAAACCGTCTCTTGTTATTATTTTCTAATAAAATTGTGTTTTCATTCTTTATCATGTCCTTAATGTTTTCACTTCTTCCTGCTCTTCCATCCCACTCAAGAATGACGTACTGCCAAATATTCCTTAGATTTTATTACATCTTTAGATTCGGATCAAACTCAATTCCAAGATTAGTTACGGATAAGAGTAATTTCCATTTACATACTTTAGTTTAGTCATATAACTAGTCGATGTGAAATCTTTAACATCACAGTTACTTTTATTTTAAGCTGTTAATGTTTATCTATATACACACAAATGAAAAAGTCATGAGGAAGAGAAATCAAGAGGGTGATATCAAAATAAAATTAAGGAAATATTTAATTTATAATTTAAGAGAAATTAAGAAGCTACAAGTCATATATATATCTAATATATAACTATCTACTACCATCATCACCACCGCACTACTGATCTTGGCGAGGATGAGTCGACCACAGAGAACTTAGGGCTCTGAGACGATGGAAGTACTCAGAAATGGCCACCAAACACCTTGCAGCTTGGCGTGTTGTTAGAAGTTGGTGCAGACGGTGAATTGTCTGGTGCCTCAGGTTATCAGCCTGTAAGTAATTACACAACAATTTCATCACTCTTCAGATTTTGTTCGTTAAATTCTCTATTAGTAAAAATAATAAGAAGTTTGAAATAGTAAAAAGTTACAATTTTATTTTATGTAATAGATAATCAAACTTGAAATTGGATTCCTTAATTTTTTTCATGCATTGACACAGTCAATGAGTCAAAACTATTAAATAAAAATTGAACAGTTTAAATCTCTTTTGTAAAAGAAAAATAAACAAAAACAGTTTAAATCTCAGATGTATGGTATTTTAAATTTTAAATTAAATTTATCCAAGTAAAATGATTCATCTAATATTCATTAATTCCCTAACTATGTGGATGTGTAAAAAATCCGACCACATAACCTGGTGAAAGTATATGCTTAGGTGAAAATATGTAAGTGATTATAGTCATATATCGCACGATATATGTTGCAATTAAAAGTACTATATGAGCTACATGAAATTTAGGAGCTAATGAACTGATAAATTTGTTAGAAGCCTGGTAGTGGATACTAGAATGGTGGCTTCTTTTCTTGTCTGGTTCTGAAAACTAGAACCGAACTTGCAAAGTGCAAATTAACTATGTCCCCACTGATTTATTGATTAATATGATAAAATTTAGCTATTGCTAGCTAGTTTAATTTAGAAATAAAGAAAATTATACATAGAGAAATTTCAGTATATGGACAACGTTGGATTGGGACCTCCTTCATTAAAAGTAGCAGTAGGAAGTAGAAACATAAAGAAGCTGAATGTTATTTTTCAACTTTGTGACAGGATCTTATTAAAACATTGGATTAATTTCTGAATCCTAAATGACAAGAAGAATGATAATCAATCAGTGACACTAAAATCTTGGACCATCAAGAGGATTTTCAAGTCAACTTTGTGGCCAGTGTTAAATGAACAATTATATCTTCCCATCCCCTATTAAATCTTATTAATTAAGAAAAAAAAAAAACTACGGTCAACTAAGAAAAAGATAAGAAGACAAAAGAGAGATAATTTTTTATTTAATTAATTGACAGATTTATAGTTGAGACAAGATTGAACAAATATGTAGACAACAAATTTTTTAGTCATAGATACACAGAAACTACAACTTGGTCAAATTGAGACGCAACTAGCTTTAAGACTAATTAATAATGGGAAAGTTTTCTTGTGATAAAATCCATATTATAATCATTAATATTGCGATGGGGTTGGCTACCTAAGGATTCATCTAGTTTCTGTTGATATTATTTTGATTGCTTACTTATCATAGTTTCAAACGTATTCTTCGGAGACTTGTACTTAAATTTAATTATTAATCATAGAAATTTAGCATAGTTGGTGAACCGACCTAGTACGTACCATGAACGTCATAAAGAAATTTAAGACATCTTACAATTGCAGTAATCTATTTCCACTTTTCTTTTTTTTTTTCGTTTTCCTCGGGTGAGTGTTTGTAGTGGAAAGTTTTGGATCAAACATGTTCACACTTTTAGATTACTTTCGGTATATTAAACTATACTATATGATATGAAACATTTTTCAAATAATAATTTTAAATATTTTAAGACAGTTCAGCCAGTAATCCATTCCGTAATCAATGTAAATATAATGAAGTTCAAATAGAAGAGTATTTACTTACCAAAATAAACTAGCAAATCCCAAATCAATATAATATATTTTTAATTAACTTAATTTTATGCTAGGCCATAAATATATATGCGAGTTTTTAGAAATAGCCAAAAAGCAAGCTATGGTGAGGGCTCTATATATATGTTGTGTCTTCAAGTTACGGTTACGACCATGACATCATAAAGGTCTGGAATTCAAAACGTATGTTTCCACGAGGAACATATCAAAGAGGGACCACAATTTTCCATAGACTCACGTGTATGTGACCAATGTGGTACACACTTGCTGATTAGCACTAACCTTAGGAATTCAATGTTAAATGCAGTGATCAATTAATATCCTCACATTTTACTTACAAAACAAATTGTTAATATCTTACAGGCCGTGCAGCTATATATATGTGATACCTTTGCAAAACTTTTAATTTCTTAAAACAATGAAGTACTAAACTTTATCCTATATATGTTTTTGCAAACGTGGTGCATAAATTAGTGTTTAATCCTGATTCTAAAGAACTAAAATAGGGCATTGATTTTCCTACTACTTTCAAAGCTAAACTACAAATCTAAACTATATATATATATATATGGACACACAAACACATATGGAAAATGGAAAAATCAACTTACACATAGTATATATACTTGTAAATTTTAGATTAACTAAAATTATTTAATGTTTTTTTTTATGGTTGAAACAATTATTTTTTGCTTTACACTTTACTGATATACATATCAAAATTAATGTAATAAATGTTTTAAAAATATATAAAATTTTAAACTACTACTACTATTATTATTATTACTATTATTATTATTATTATTATTATTATTATTATTGAGTTATTACATAATTTAGGTAATACTATATAGTTATAATTATATATCGATAATATAAGAATAAATGTAGCTCATTTTGCTATAAGTTAACTCCTCTCTCTAAATTTATATTCCAAGAACGCAAACCAAATAAAATGTGAACTAAACGAACAAATATTTTGAGAAAATAAAACATTGTCAACGCCACCCCCCTCCTTTCACCACTTATATATAGATTCCATGTAACCACCTCATGAGATGGTGAGACATGTATGCAATGCGTTGTTCATCAAAAGGGGTTGGAGTAGGTCTCCCTACCCATTCGAAAAGGAACCAATTCTCGTTCGTTACCACCCACGAGATCAGTTATGGAATTAAACTTAGTAAAAATGTCACCGGGGACCACAAGAACTAGTTAACCAAGATCGCACGCTCACAAAACTTACCCAAATCACCACTGCCACATATTCAACATGCATTGATTAACATTAGTTAGTTTTCCATCTAGAAGATTTTATATATATGCACTCATTCAAGTAGTTATCACAAAATATGGTTATGATATATGTGTTTCGAAAGTAGTTGAATCTAACACTAACAGACTTTCAGATGAAAATTACAATATAATTATTTTGAAACTTTTGTTTTAAAGTGTACAGTTTCTCCGTTTAACATAATTTCGACGGTAATTCAAACAAACCCTCTATATATATATAGTCAAAGCATATATGTAACGTACCTGTCTCACAAAGCTTTCAAGGGTGGAGAGTTTGTTCATTGCCACAGCCATTTGTCCCATGTAGTTATTCATATTTGGAGGACACCACAAAGAGTCCGATGTTATAGTCTCTGAGAGAGATTGGTTAAGAGCATCAAGCCCTTGGGAAAGAGCCTCTTCTGCCTCTTGTGTAGATTGTTGCAACCCACATATCCCAAGTATTTGTTGCTCCGTAAGAGGCTCAATTTGACCCAGAATAATCTAAATAGTATACACACATTAATTAATTAATCAATGAAACATGTATCAATTGCCCCCCAAATTAAAATAAAAGATTTATATAATATGATAATGTCATTGTCTAAAAGTTAGGTTCATTTTGTTCACATGTGTGACACACAATTTTATGGTTAATGGAGGGTTGTTTGCTGATTAGCCACATTAGAAAGAAAAAGGTGTTATGGAAATTGAGGAACTTCATTCCCATGAACTAGAGAGGAAGAAGACAATGAGAGATAAAGACCCCGTGCCACTTTGCTATGCTCTTAATTTCCTATCTTAGTCATTCTCTGATTCCAACCAGAAATTGAAGTGAAAGCTATGGCATAACGGAAATGAAGCCTAACTATACCCAATATCGGAAACCCTTCATGATATTATGGTACCTTTACCTCCATATCCATTCATTGATGACATTAATTTCATCGCCCTTAAATTTTCTTTGGAAGCCCCCACCGACAAGTCAATGGATTCATATGATCATCTTCTTCGAAAGTTATCTAAAATTAGGAATGAAGCCAAGGAAGCCCATCTTTTTTTATTTTATAAAAAAAATTATGTGGACTCTACTTCATTTATAGCAAAATATTTAATAATCTAACAATTTACTATATAATATGCATGTTCAATCAAAGTTTCTTCAATTCTGTCCTTTCCTTGAATTGTCCTCCAAATCTATCCGTTTAAAAACCAAAATTTAATTTTCAATCCACAAAAAAATTTAAAAATAAAATTTAAATATATTTTTAGTGTTCAAATTTAAAGACATTTCTTTTCTAGTCTCTCAAACTAATATTTATTTGTTTAGTCCTTCAAATTCGTGAATGTTTCTAGTTTCTCTTAAGTTTTGACTAATTTTTAGCCATTTAAATGTATAATTTGTGATGATTTTTAATAGTAGTAATAACTTAAAAAAACATTTTATTAATTTAATAGACTAAAAAAATAATTTTTAATTTGAAAACTAAAAAAGATATATCTTTAAATTTGAGAAAATAAAAATATATTTAAGCCATAAAAGAAAATATTAAGTGAGACACATTAAAATTCACTTATACCGGTAGAAGGTGATGAGATTAATCATAATTCATTTTCTCTGGTGAATCGAAAAGTTAAAAAAAGAGAGAAAAAAAAAAAAAAAACACTTATATATACCTTGATGAGCTCAGATGGCCTGAAGCCACCAATCCACATGAAGCAACGTTCAGCTGGGGTCTTCCACATGCCAAAAACAAGGTGGAATACGTCGATTTTGGCCACCATGCTCTTAAGGTTCATTACTTGGTCATAGTGAGCCAAGCAATTGTCAACATATAAACGAAGCTCGTTCTCATGAAGGTGTTCTTGGAGTGCAGCTCTTAGCTCGCACACTATGCGGAGGTGCTCCTCTAACCATCTCGCATATTCCAGGTTGAACATTGCAGCCTCTGAAATTAATTGGTAAATGCACAAAACTATATATAACATAGGCATAAACAAATGTCATATTCATATAGTACAAGATAATATATATTAGAAATGCATGTTTTATTTATAATTACAAATAAATAGTATATGCAGTACTCGTGTTTACATTTTCGTTTAATTATAAATATAATAAATTTATTGAATTTCATAATAACTACCTTAAAAATCAAATTAATAATTTAAAATATTTATAATTACAATATATAAAACTATAAAGTCTATAAGTATTATAAAGATTACCTGAGCTAATGCCACTCATGACCATAGGAAAGCCTTGCTCCCCACCCAGAAGTGCATTTCCGCCCATTAATATGCCCTAAAATAGAAACACGCATTACTGTGTTAGTGTTTGATGTTGCATTATTGAAACACCATCATGTCATGTACATTTATAACATTTTCTAAGAGAAACGCTAATTTAATTTTTTTTAAAAATAATAATGGTTTTCTTTTCAAAACTTTGTAAATGTATACTTAATACTAAATACGTGTGTTTGTCTAGTCTAATGTTTTAAGATAAATAATCGTTCCTTCGTCAACTTTTTGAGCATATTTTAACAAAAAATACTTTTCCAAAAATAATGTATTCAAAGAATGCCCAAGTCTTTGCCGTAGATAAGAGGTTCTTCCTTACTTGAGCTCTAGCACGTTGTAACTCTTGTTCTATCTGATTAAGCTTAACCCTACTTGACTCTAGTTGCTGAACGTACGCCTGAAATGGAGAGAGAGAGAGAGAGAGAGAGAGAGAGATAAATAAATTGATTATAGCAATTTATAGCTCAAAATTTAAATAGAAAGAGAGACCCGTTGACAAGTCTTGCCTAAAATGTGCATTAGCAAGAAGCAACACAAAATATTGAGATAAAATAGTCTTTCAGGGGAATTCAATGTACCTTTTTCCTGAGCCTGCTTTTCCTTGCTGCTTCTCTATTCTGAGCAAGTCTTCTTAGTGTCTGTGCACACCATTTTGAAACCAACACATTATTCAGCTTTAATTACCAAAATCCAAAACAAAAACTGTAACATTATTAAAGAAATGAAATTAATTATCAGAGTAATCAACCTTAGGATCTGGTGTTTTGGGTGCTTCCTGCTCGGAGCTTGATGTTGTTCCCTTGCGATTGCCCTCTCGCTGACATAGCACATGCATATTAAAGAGTTGATTAGTGAAAGAAAAATGGTTAAATATTTTTACATAAATAAAATTGACAAAAGAATTTATTAATAGACACAATTTACATGTAATTTTTAAAAATTCATCAATGAAATTTTAGTAACGTCAATATTAATGACGAAAATTATTATTAGCAATGAAAATTTTGTTGCTACATAGAATTGACAAAGAATTTAATAATAGTGATGACACAATTTATATGTAATTTTTTAAAATTTATCACTGAAATTTTAGTGACATTAATATTAAAGACACAAATTATTATTAGTAATAAAAAATGTTGCTAATGCATTAAATTCTTGTTGTAATGTTTCAAGATACTATATACGTTGTGAACCTTTACATCTTTGGGTGGCTCATGTGCAGAAGGGGCTTCAGTGTGTGGATTGGGCTTGGTCATGGATGAATCTGGTTGTCTCTTTGAGCCAGTGCTGGTTTGTGTGGAGGGTAATCCCATGTTAACCTACCAAATACAAAAAATAAAATTATATTAAAATGTTACTTAAGTATTAGAAGCTTACTAACACATGAGATAATCAAGAAAATATATATATATATATATATAGCCTTAATTAACAATATACAATTGAGAGTGAGATATGATTATGATTATTATTAATATTAATTATTAATTATGATACCTTGGAATTGGATGGTGGCACTGCGTGCATAGGTTGAGATGGGAAAATGTTGAGAGTTGGTGGTGGCCTCATTCCTGATGATGAGTTCTCTGCCGAGGCACATAAATGAAGAAAATTCAGCATCATCAACTATATGTAAAAATATATGAATCAAAGCAAGTAATTAATTAACTTATATACATCATACATGTGATCATAGAGAAATTGTGGCAAATAAAAAATAAGAGATGTGTCTTACAAGAGACCAAATGATTGCAAAACAAAACAAATAAGAAGCAAGAGAGGTGTGGGAAATTGTCATGCATTTGTAGCTCTGCCAGAAGGAGTGCAAAAAGTAAAAAGGGTGAAAAGAACCCATGCCCTATGTGTACCCTTTTTCAGTAAATGTGGAGATCATGAATAAAATCAAGAAAACTAAGTAAGAGAGAGAGGATCAATTTTTTTTTCCACCCTTCTTTTTTTCTTCTCTGCAAGCTAGGATCCAGTCAAACAAAGTACTATACGGTAGATAAGATATGGATCTCCTGAAACATGCTTTTGCTGGGACCAAAACAAACCTGGCCTTAGAGAATCTTTCAAACTGAAATGAAAATAAATAATAAAAAAAAAAAAAAGCAAGAGAGAAAGTGCCCTCTTTCTGATTTCGAAGAAGAGGATCGTTGAAAGCAAAAAGAAGTTTTTTTTTTTTTCTTTTTCCTATTCCTTTATGTGTGAGTGTTAGAGAGAGAGAGAGAGAGAGAGAGAGAGAGAGAGCAAGCTCACGTTTTTGGTCTTGAACACTAGAAGGGTCAGCCTGACCATCAAGATACAAAAAAAAGGCTTGATCCAATTCCCCCAAATCATAAGCTCCAGAATCTTTGCTTCTGTTCGCATAACATAAACACATGTATTAATATAATCATAAAGAAAATGAAAAAAAAATTAATTAAAATAAACAATATCATATAATTGGTATAAAATTTCTTCTCTTTTGTAAAACTGGATGATATATATATCCCTTAGCTAATATGTAGAAAGTGCATGCACTTATTTTTATAAGTGATTATTATTACTCACAAGAAATTTCCTGGGATAGAAGCTGATGAGGAAGATGGCATTATCCCAAAAGAGATTTGTTGGTCTGGTATTTGATGATGATGAAAATGATGTTGTGGTGGTTGTTGTTGATGATGAAGATGTAAAGGTGGGAGGAGTGGTTCAAGTTGAGTTGTTGTTGAGTTGGTATTGCTCTTAACACTTGAAGAAGCCATGATGATATTCAAAGAGGAACCTAAAAACTTTGTCTCTTGCTCTTGTTGTTGTTGTGCTTCTTCTTCTAACTTATCAATAGCTATGGAGAACCCCATATTAATGGTGAAACCGCCTTCTGTTTTTTTCCACTTAAAACCATTTCCTTTGTCCACGCACAGAGATATAGAGAGAGAAGAAGGGGGATATGGGAAAGTCGGTTATAATTAAAACTTGTGTTGTGATCAAATAGCTTTGAAGAGGAGAGAGTGGTGTAATTGAAGAGAGAAAATAGAATTGAATGCTTGGAAACAAAAGACAAAGCTTCTTTTCTCTCTAATCTTTTACATCTCCAGCTATCTCCCCATTTTCTCTCTCATCTTTTTTACTGTTGCTATTTTATTATTCAGACAAAGCGGTTCTCCCAGGATATCCTCTTCAACTCTCTCTAGAGAGAAAAAAAAAACATAACTAAGAAAGAGCACAAGAAAGGGTGTTTAATTATTTAGAATTAATGCACTCTTAATAAATTAATTGTTTAGCTTCCTAAGTTTTTTTAATAAAAGTTTATGTATCATCCTATGAGACAACCCTGTTAATGGGATAATTTACTTACAAAAATTTTCTTTCGTATATTTAATTTTATATAATATATATATATATATATATATATATATATATAAGTTTCAACTTGAAATTATTGGTTAAATCAAAATAATCTTATATTCATTGATGAAGTGGGTGAAAAAATGTTTTCTTTTATAGAAAAAAACAAGTTTGAGTTAAGGAGGAGATTATATGAAATGGAAAACCAGCAATGGCTTTCTTGGATAGTCCTCTAATTTTATTGGTGAAATGACCAAAAAAAGTCTTCCATTCCATTGTGTACTACTTTTACTGTTGACGTTTCCATGCAAACATACACGTAGTTCCTTGAGGCACTCTGTCCATTGGATCATAACTTAATCAATTTTGTTTTTAATACATTTTTTCTGCCTTCTCTTGTTTTTGACTTCTCTGTCCCTCTACTCTTAAAGATTTCTATGTTTTTGGCATTTTATTCTTGTGTCCTCTCTTTTTAAGAATATTTTCTTTATAGCTAATAAATAATACTGACATTAATTGCGTGATTTTTTTACTCCTCGTAGTCTTTTGTTATCTTGGAGAGGTAATTAACATTCGCAAACCTTAATGATTTCAACGTAGATATTAAATTATATTCGCAGATGTCTTGTTAATTAAGTCATTGAATAAATTCCAGAATGATATTCCTTGATTTTGAAAAATAATTTGTCACAAGTTGAATCATATAAGTCGTTTTTAAGATTGAGGAATATTATAGAATAATTACAGTAATAAGAAACTAGCTTGCAGACGTAAGTTATCTCTACATGGTGGATATGGTTGAAAATACTTTAATTTAGCATTGTTCTAAACTTAGATAAAATTGACTTTGGAAAGGAATAAAATAAATAATATGTTGGATATCAAAACTTCACAATTTCCCAACAAATTTTCAAGCCACAGAGATCATACTCATTATGTTTTCACTTCCACACCTATAGATAGCAGTCGCCTAATGATACTTGAAGATTAGTAACCGAATGTCATGAGAAATTATATAAAATATCCCTACAAGAAGTTTCTATTTTTCTTTCACCACCAAAATCATATGCAAATGTAACTTTGTTAATTAATTAATTTTAATTAATTAAAGGCCGTCAAATATTGTTCTTGGAAAATCAGGGTTAATTATTTAATTGGTTTAATTTTTTAATACTAAATTATCTTTCTGATTTCAATATAAAGCTATTATTTTAAAAAAGAATGTTGTACACAACCCCACCAAAGTCAATACCTCTTATAATTATTAATCAATGAAACTTAATTAATCCCTTGTTGAATTAGTTGCAATTGCAGATAGGATCCTTTAAAATATCTAATGTCCCTCTATTAATTTTTTTTTTTATATATTTTGATTAATGAATATAGTCAACATAAACTCAACAACAAAGAGGAGCGGGGCGGCGGAGCTGGAAACACGTGCACCGGAGTATTGGACTGATATGATAAATCATGGGGTTCAAACGAATGTTAAAATTTAGGAACATAAAAATGAAACTGTTTTTTTTTATACAAAGGCAATGCTTCAAAATAGGAAAGAGACATACAGACTATGCTGACACCCCTCCTCTCACTACTAAAAAATATATTTTTAAAGTCGCTCTTTTAACATTGGTTATATTAAAAAATGATGTTATAAAAAAGATGGTGGCATAATTATAAATAAGTTAACTTTATTAACATCGATTTTTAAAAAAAAAATTGATATTGTATAAGGATATTAACATTCATTTTTTTAAAATCAATGATGTTTGATTAATTGACACTGATTTTTAAAAACTGATGTTATATGTATATGTTAATATTGGTTTTTATAAAAATCGATGTTATTTGATCAATTGTTAACGTCGATTTTTATAAAAACCAATATTGTATTTTATCCCAAAATTAAAACCTAGCCTCCATTCTCAGTCTCACTCGCTTCCCACTCTCAATCTTAGTCTTTGTCTCAACTTTCCTTCATTTTCTCTCTTCCTCTCAACCAGCACCACTACCCGATTCGACGGTGTCTCGAGCCTCCTCCGTCACAGATTCTGCTGCCTCCATCGAGATCATGCTATTTGAAGTCAGATCTCCTTCAACGCCCAAGGTGGGTTAGAAAATATAACTTAAAATTCCTTTCCTAATTTGTTATAGCCTCAATGCTAATGTCAATGAGTCTGAGAGCTATAGCAACTTCTGTGCATGCCGCTTCGACGCCAAGGGAGCTTCCAGCTTCGCCAACCTCTCTTTGTGGCTCGTCGCTGCTCACTTTATCTTCCCTCTGGAGGCAAAGATGTCGTCGATTAGGATCACAAACGTCGAAGGGAGAGAAAAAGCAATTGCATTTTATAAACCAACACAACAACACTATCTTCACTCATTTCATCTTCAACATTCATGGATCCAATGAATGTGTGGGGTAACACGCCCTTGGCGACGGTGGATCCTGAGATCCACGACCTCATCGAGAAGGAGAAGCACCGCTAATGTCACAGCATCGAGCTCGTCACCTTCGAGAACTTCACTTCCTTCGCAGTAATCTGCGATGGCAGTGCTTACCCTCGCGATTGGGACTACAAACGCTTCAGGGAAATTGCAGATAAGTGTGGGGCATTGCTTCTGTGCAACATGGAGCACACTAGTAGCTTGTGGTCGCGTAGGAAGTGAACATAAGAGCTTGCGGGGTCCACGAGTACACTTTTCTGAAAAACACAATAGGAATACCCATAATAACCAAGAAGGGGGTGAATTCATTTAATTTTGGTGTTTAAAAAAATTAGCAAATCAGAGTCATAGGATCTTAATCACTATTAAATCAAGAATGCTTCAAATCAATCAAACCACTCAACCAAGAAAACAATTGCTAAAAAACAGAACTTGTTGGGTAATGAAGATAACACCAAGAATCAATGATCAAGATAACAAGAAGAGATTAAGAAAAGAAAACAACACAATAATTTATACTAGTTCACTTCTTAAGAGAAGTTACATTTAGTTCTTCTAATCAACACTAGATTATAGTTCCACTATTATAAAATTTCAGTTCTTACAAGTTTTACAACAATCACCCTTTATCAACCTTAGATAAAGAACAAAAATCTAAAACCCTATTAGATTCCTAATGATCAAGACATAGAGAACTCTTCTCTACTCTTCCCTCTAGAGAAACCCACTCTAGAAAAAGCTTAAAGAACCTTTTACAAAATGTACAAACAACCAAGAATTCAAAAACGAATTTACAACAAGAGTTAATGGATAGAGACAACCTGATGATCCAATGAATATGAATGAATCATTTCAGACCTTTCTATCCAAAAACTTCTTTGAGAACTTGCCCAAGAAATCTTTCAAAACACCATGAAGATTAAAAAGTGGAACAAGTGTTTTTCTAGCTCAGAAAATTCTTTCTAACTTTGAGAAGGCTTGTATATGCTTAGAGAATTCGAAGTCTAAAAGTTGTATGTTCAGACAATCCTTCATTCTATTTATAATCAAAGATTGTAACAGAATGTAATCAATTGAAGCGCCTAGTAATTGATTAAAATACCATATGTAATCGATTAAATTGTCAAATAGTCGATTAAAATGTTTTTAGCACAACCTGGGAACTGCAACGAGCAAATTAATCGATTAATCCGCGTCGTAATCGATTAAAGCAAACAAGTTCAGTTTTGAAATCAGCTTCTGTAGTTGATTACAGATTATAGTAATCGATTAAAACAGACAAACTCAATTCCATAATACACTTATGTAATCGATTAAGTTAGTAAAGCACATATAAAAATGAACTTCAGTAATTGATTACGATATCATGGTAATCGATTAAAACAAGGAAACATGATTTTCATTTTGTGCTATGTAATCGATTACGGTATCATGGCAATCGATTAAAATGTTCTTCATGACTTTCCAAAATTAAAACAGAAGCTTGTAATCGATTAACTCATTGTGTAATCGATTGAAGCAGTGAAAATTCGTTTTTCCAAAAACTTAACCATGAGAATTTCATTTTATTTAAAATCATGAATAGCTTAAATTCTTTAATGAAATCATATATGCAAGTTAATGATTATGTTCATGCAATGCAAGGATCATAAGATTAGTCTCTCATACACTTAACCAAATTACAAATTTCTTGGCATGTGAAAAACTTAAAACTTTCTTCTAAGGCACAAGCTTCTTGCTTCATCTTCTTCTTGTTCCCCCTATATCCAACAATCTCCCAATTTTTGGCTTTGAGCATGCCAAATATTGATTGAACATTTGTTTAGCCTTTATTTTCTTTGAGAGATGAATGATAGGAGACTCACACTTTGTTAACCCGAAACCAAATCAGCTTTTTGCCAAGAACAAGTGTCAAGTATGATGCTTTCATAAACATTAATCATTTTATTTCTTTTAATTTTTCTCCCCCTAACTTAAGTAATTTCATAAACATTAATCATTCTTTCTTTTATTTTTACTCCCCTGACTTAAGTAATTTTGAGAAATTAAAAAAAAAAAAAAACAAAGCAATATACATCTATCCATACTACATCTATCCCCTTCTTATTAGAATATCCATACTACATCTATCCCCTTCTTATTAGAATCTATCCTAATCTATCCCCTTCTTATTAGAGTTTTGTTTTCAATCAATTATTTCTCCCCATATTTGGTTTATCAAAGACAAAAGGTAGCAACTCAAACAATGAAAAATATAAACTGAAATATTATTCATTTAAAAAAGAAATAAGCAATACATTAATCAATGAGAACTTCAACAAGGAAACAAATACCAAAGCATAAAGAAACATAGCAGCAACAGAAACTGGAAAGAAAACACAAACAACCTAAATGAGTTTATCAAACTCATCAAGAACAATCCTAGCTTCTATGTTTTCTAGCCTAGACTTCAACTCTTCCAAGAATGAATTAGTCTCAGCTCTGTGCTCATGATGGAGAGACAATAAGGCATCCATCTTTTGAATCATGAGAGATTCAAATGGAGAATATTGTTGTGGTGTAGGTTCTCCTTCAGCTTCTTCTCCCCCTTCAACAGCACCTCTTTCACCTCCAGCTTGAGGTTATTGTCTAGCCATTAACCATCCATTGGCTGTAATTATTAATCCAAGTTTATTCAGAGGCTTCTCCTTGATAAGATTGGTGGAATCAGTGTTGATTCAAGTGAAGCCAAGTATCAAGGAATGAGGATCAAGCTTCAAGATTTTGGACTTTCAAACATGCACAAAGGAAATGCTTAAAGGAAAGCTTGAAGAATCAATTTGATAAATTGTAAAAGGGAGTATATGATCTGATAATCCAAGTGTGCACATCATGCATCAATCATTCATTTAAAGGTCATTGAATTAATTGATTAAGTAAAAGAAAGGCACTTAGGAAGTAAAGTTTTTGGAAAAATTAAGTTGCTAATAAATAATCGATTACATGAATAGGAGCATTGATTATTTGGTTCTTCGTGTCCTTTAGAAAACAAAACATGATCATTGTAATCAATTACATATCGGTTTAATCGATTACTCAGGCTTTTTATGAAAAGATGGAACTCTCTGTCTTAATTGATTACTATATATGGTTAATCGATTACATGCCTGTACATGCATCTTAGAAAAAGACATGCTGACTGTCTTAATCGATTACTTCATGGAATAATCGATTATATTGTTCTTAGTCAAAACCCAGAAAGCTTCAAGATCATTTTAATCGATTACAATAAGGTTTATCTTGGAAAACCATGTGTCTCTGTCTTAATCGATTATGTATCGGAATAATCGATTAAATGGTTCGTTCTTGAAACTCAGGACATTTTATAAATATTTTAATCGATTACTATTTTGTTTTAATTGATTACATATGCTAAATAATCGATTACTGGAGCGTGATTAATCGATTATTTTCAGTTAAAAAGTTGTTATAAATAGAACCTCTCAGGCTGAGGTTTGTAACTTTTGAGTATTTTGAGAATTACGAATTGTAAGTAGTCACAAATGTTCTGAGTCTTTATTAGTGATAATTCTGAGATTCTAAACACTTAGAAGCTTTACAAATTCGCATGAGTTAGTGAATCAAGAAGAAAAAGCTTCATTGTTCATTCAAAGATTAAGGAAAAGAATGCATTGAGTTAGTAATCTGTTATTCAACCTAAATATCATTCATTGTTCATTCATTCTTGGATTATCAGGTGATATCTTTCCTTGTTCTTTGATGGTGCAAACTGTTCTTTGAATTTTTGTAAAGTTTAGTCTATTGTAAATGAGTTTCTTGCAAGTGTAGAGATAGTGTTTCTCTAGTTTTTGTTGAGTAGTGTTCTTGGCAAGGGATTTGGTCTCTAAGAGTCTAATAGGGTTTTAGACTTCTGAACTTTACTCTACTCTAGTGTTCTTGGCAAGAGACTTGTATAATTGCTTGTAAGGATATTTTGCAATAGTGGAACTCTACTCTAGTGTTGAGTAGAAGAACTGGATGTAGCCTCATAGGGTTTGAGGTGAACCAGTATAAAATCTCTGGCAAATCTTTCTCTTAATCTCATCATCTTATAATTACTTTGTTTGTGAATCAATATCATTGCTCAGAATTCTATACTTTGTTTTCTATTCTTTGTGGAAAGGGAATTTGATTGAATATCGATTATAGGTATTGAAACAATTTCGAAAGTGATAAAGATCCTGTGGTAACTCTGATTTTAAAATTTTAATTGGACAAGGTTCAACCAATTCACCCCCCCCCCTCTTGGTTGTTTTGAAGTGTTCCTTTGTTTTTCAATTGGTATCAAAGCTGATTCTTGTAAATTACTCAAGATCACTTTTTCTTTCAAAAAGGAATCATGAATACTTCACAAATAACCTTTAAGGAGGGTGCCTCTTTAAACAGACCTCCAATGTTTGAAGGGGAACATTTTAGTTTTTGGAAAAATAGAATGAAAATCTTTATTCAATCAAATGACCCAGGAGCATGGAATGCTATTGTGAAAGGTCCCTTTATTCCAAAGAAAACTATAGCAAATGAGTTGATTCTCAAAGAATGGGATGAGATGACTGAGGCTGAACAAAGAAATGCCCAGTATGATTTTAAAGCTAAAAATATGATCACCTCTGCATTTTCCTTAGAGAAACTCACATATTGTTTAACACTAAGTCACTCCTGACTTTCACAAACAGTAGTTTAAATGAATACAAGTATTCAATAACACTCAATAATTGAATAAACAATAAAGCTCAAATACAAGATAATTTTGCTTAGCAAAGGATAAATAAAATGAAAACTTTAAATCAGTCATCCAATGATTTCAACGGAGTTTTGCTTCAGAGATATTCTCATTTTTTTTGTAATGATTTTTTTCTTACATCTTTTTTAGTAGAGATTGTCTTTTATAGATTTAGTGAAAGATCCGTTATGGGATCAATGTTGATTCCTTGAAAAGACTGTTATCTATAACGACTACGTTTCTTATTCGTATTTAATTGATTACGCTTATTAATTTTACAGAAAAAATTTTCTACGTAATTTCGTTTACGTAATAATTTATTTTTCTAACGCCTTCGCAAAATTATCAAAATATACGGTTCAAATATAATTTAAGATACAGTCCGGATACAACACAGTCCCAAATAGTCTGTTTGAACATAAGATACATATAACATAACATAGTATCAAATACAGACAAACAGAAAATCAGAAATAAAGCATACAGTCATCCAACAGCATACAGAACATCCAACTTCTTCCTTAATGCTTTCCTCAGCTCACTGTTCTTCTGTTCACCCAAATAAATTAGGGTCATCACAGGTGTCAAACCACAGACACAACTCGGTAAGTATTTAATAAACATGATTAGATAATCGACAGAAATTGAAATAACATCAGAGACACTTAACGAATAAATCATCATTTATAAACAGAATCAGATTCATGAGAAATGATGCATGATTTTTTTGTTAAATGATGCATGACTGAGATCTCAGATTATCACCACAGAGTACCATAAGCAAAATAGTTTCACCCACTCTAGTGAAACCTCCCTCCACTCTGAGGGGTCAAAAGGTATTATTATCAAAATAGTTTCACCTACACTAGTGAAACCTCCCTCCACTCTGATGGGTCAAATGAAAATGATGCATGGTTTGATTTTTCTTTCAGTCCCTCTTTTCCATGAATTTATTTCTCAAAGTCTCATATCTTGGCACTATAAATTTTTAATCATCCATCAATATCAGAGATAAGTGCCCACAATTTTTTTTAAGGAATTAATCTTAACAATATATATTACAAATCTTTAATCATATGTCCATGACCTAATTTCTAATAGAATAGACCATAGAAACTTTATCATAGCTCAACATCAATTGAATAAAAAAATAACAAACAGCATCATCAAGTTATAAAATTAATCTACAGCAACATAAGAGAATAACATACAGCAACATAAGAGAATAACATACAGCAATATTAAGTTACATAATTAATATACAGCAACATAGTAGATTAACATACAGCAATATAAGTTACAGAATTAATTTACAGCAACATAATAAATTAACATACAGCAACCATTAAGTTACAGAATTTATTTTTACAGCAACATGATAAATTAACATATAGCTTCCTTTAATTTACAGAATTAATTTACAGCCACAAATAAAAGGATACAGCAAAGTAATCTTATGGCCACAAAATTTAAATGGTTAAGTTAATTAGTTACTTCCTTATTAATCTAAATTAATTAATTTTTAGGTTGGTTAAAATTACTTATCCATATTATAACTTATGTACTAAAGTAATTCATTGTGACATTTTAGCAAACACTTGGTATACCAAATTTTTAAAGCTTACAAAATAAGGAATAACATAGCTTAATTCTTAAAGAATAGATGTTAAATTGACTTATCAATCATCTAATTCATGTGTATTAAATTACTTCCCATACCTTAGCTTTCCTTGGTTAGAATTTAACTACTTGTCTTCAAAAGCTCCTAGCTTTTTCACGTGACATTGCTTTGTGTGTGACCTTTGTTTGGCTTTTGTTTTTTGTAGGATATCAAGTGAAAAAGATGGCTGAAAGTGGGCTTGCTATCCGTGCAATCTTTAGCCCACTATGGTCCCACTACTCCTTTTATATTGCTAAATTACTTGGCTTTGTAATGAAATATCACAAGGCTTCATTATTGCTTGCTTTCTAGTTGGTCCAATAGCTTTAATCTTAGCTTCCCATCCGTCCAAGTGGTCTGCTCCATAACTTTCTACAACTTTCTATCTTATACTATAGTGCACGGCCATTTTTCTTTTCATGAAGCAAATATGTTCCATTTTTAATTTTAAAAACCGTGAAGTATGCTTATGGTTTTAGGGGTTTTTAATGTTTTATTTCCTTAACATATTTTCTTATAAATATTTCTATAATTTATGGAAGCTTAGTTTTAATTGTTTTATTGAAAGTACTAATTTCTAAAATTGGTTAAAAACTAGATTAGGTTGTAGTATATTTTAGTAATCAATTTTTGAGATGTTTCTTAACTTCCTTTTAATGACTTTTCTAAATTCCTATTAGTTGATTTTGTTTTTATTTAGTAAAATGTATAAACCATTTATTTAAGAATTCATTTCTTTTATAATTAAAAGAAAATTCTCCAGATTGCATCTTTCCTGTTCTTGTGTTTTTGTCAAACTCAAATTAATCTGTATTCCATTCTTTTTGAGTTATCTTTCAAAATTTCTAAAAATTTTATTCCAAAGTTTTCTTTACTAAAAATGTCACTAATTTTCTATTTAAGAGCATACTAGACTTTTGTCAGGCTTCCATAACCTTACTGAGGTTTTCTGGCTTTATCAGAGCTAAAAGGGTATTTTGGTCATTTGGGTAAATGTTCAGGGGCATTTTAGTCTTTTACCCTAGGGACCTAACTGTCATTTGTGAAATTGTTCAAGGACGTTTTGGTCATTTTCAAAAGTGTCCAGGGGTATTTATGTCATTCATTTAGAAATGCAAATTTACCAGAAAATGCACAGATATATTGAAATCTGAGAGTGTTACATTATCTCACACTAGAAGATAAGGCTATATGTCATGCTCTGCTTAGCGAGGAAATGAGCAATAGTACAGACAATGTCATGTGCTCCTTGTCCTCGAAGAAAGCGACCTCAAAGGAATATTCTATGAATACCTTCTACTTTGTCATTTCCTTTAATTCAAATGTTATTAATTCAAAACAAAGAGAGGCAAAATGAATTTGTAAAGATAGAACATGTATACTTCCCTTTTCTGGCTATCACAGACTTTTTGATCGATGTTGATCATTTCAAAAGAATGTGTGAGCCTCTTACTAGCTAGACGTGAGAGTTAACAAAACACAAGGTATAACACTAATTATCATAATGAGTGGACACTCTTTGGTTTTAGCGCGTTGGGCGCTAGTTAAAGAATTAACAAATCATTTTCTCTTGGAGTGTGGATGATACATGCAGATTATTGTTAAACCCTTTAACACGTTGATCCTGTCCACTTGTCAAAAACTCATTAGAATATCAATAATTTATACTTATTGTTATTAATCAAAATCCAAGATAGATGAGAAAAGTGATCATCCAGACCTAACAAAAAAGAGGAATATCGTTTGGGATTTCACCATCTTTGATAGCACTCAGAAGCATCAAGTGTTTGTCAAAAGACCAAGGACCCCCTCTTATGACTTTTTGGATATCTATAGGTGGAAAAATTGGAAGAGAAAGGTGACAGCTCCAATATCTTTGATAGAGACTCCACGAAGAGGTTGTCAGACTTCAGCCATTCGTTCCTTCATGATGAGGACACAAATGGCTCTCTCCGTGAGGAAATGCCCTACTAGACAAAGGGATAGGTTTTGCACATCTTCTTCTTCATTCTCCACTATGATAACCAGATCTTCATCAGCCTCCAACGACAAGTTTTCCATGTGGACTTCTTCCATGATCGTCGAGAAAAGCAATAGCCTCACAATCAAGATAGAAAAGCACGTCTCACATGCCCAGAGAAACCCTACCAAGGAGAGAAAAACTATTGGTACTAAATATAGGTATTTTTGTCTATAAGAATTTGAACCTTAATTTACCTAAAATGTTTTATTAGACTTCAACTCCCTTTAAAAATACATGCTTAATCAACTAAGTAAATTATAAGGAAAGAAATAAGCCAGGCGACCTATTAGGGGCTCGTGATCTGGTCTGCCAAAGGCCTGGCTTGAGCTGTTTATATAATAATAAATATAACATTATAATATATATATATATATATATATTTAGAAGAGAAAATTATTAATGTTAACATTAATAATAAGTTTGATAAACGAGTTTGTCTATTTTGGTTCGTCATTCTATTTAGGCTTACTGACTTGTTTATGGGCCTTTTTATAAAACAGACCACTTAAATAGGCTTTCAGGTCAAACCAAACTTTTAAACAAGTCAAATCAAGGCCTAAAAATTAACATATAACAAATAAATAGGGGTGTTCACGGGTACCAGTCACCCGTGAACCCGAATTGATCTGAACCAATCCGAATAGTTTGGGTTGGGTCATTTATGTATTTGGATCCAAACCGAACCGAACTTATCAAAATTGTTCATGTACGAGTTGGGTCACAAGTTTAGATCTATAGATCCAATCAAAACCGAACTGAACCGAGCAAAATCGATCAAAAATTTTAGAGTTCTTTTGTTTGGTTTTAAATATTGTAATAATTGGACTCCAAGTGTTGGAAATGCAAATGTTTATAATATTAACAATCATATTTTGTTCATTTGTTTCAGCAAATCTGGTTGTAACAAATCTGGTTGTACCAAAATTTATTGCAAGAAATTAGTTTGTAGGAAATAGTTGTGATTCAAACTATTAGAGTAAATATCATTAAAGAATATTTTATTTTAATTTGTATTAGTTTATTTTAGAATATTATGTTAATGGTACCAGATGAATCAGTTTTACTACTTTCAGACATTTGATAATATTATGTTAGTATAAATAGTCATTTTCACCTCTGAATGTGTAGAGCACTGATAAATTCGTCCTCAAAAGATGAAAATTCAAATTTTAGTCTCCGAAAGTGGAAAAAGTGCGACAAATTCATTCATCTAAGGGACAAAAATATCACAAAAATGATTATCAACATGGCTGCTAAATAGATTGGACCAAAATGTTAGTAAGTTTCTACTGGACCAAAATGTCAGTAAGTTTCTACTGGACCAAAATGTCAGTAAGTTTCCATTGGACAAAAATATCCTATGATACTATTATATTCCAACAATGTGTCAATGACCTGAGAAGATAAAGAAATAGTTGTAGCAAATTTGTGATGCATATAAATGGATATACTAAAATTTGAATTTTCATATCTCAGAACGAATTTATTAGCGCTTTACACATTCAGGGACAAAAATTACCATTTACCCTAAATTACATTTTATCCTTAAATGAAACGAAATTTGGAATCTGACAAATTTATCCAATAAAAACTTACTGATGTTTTGGTCAAATGGAAATTTACTAACATTTTAATAAATCTATTATGCAGTCATGTTGGCAATCATTTTTGTGACATTTTTTGTCCCTCTGTGCCACGTAGACTCTTTCATTAACAGTAACAGACGAAAGTTAATGGATTAATAGATTTGTCGCACTTTTTTTACTTTCAAGAACTAAAATTTGAATTTTCATCTTTCGGGGACTAATTTGTCATGTTTTTACACATTCAAGGACGAAAATGACTATTTACATATTGTGTTAATTATATTGGATATTTGGATGAATTATGATATAAAATAGTAGTTCTAAGAAAAAAAAGATTAAATTTAAATAGATAACTCGTTAATCCGAATCAAACCAAACTGTTCATGAACAGTTGGATTGTGTTGGGTTTAAAAAAAAATTCTACAAAACTAAATCGAACCAATCAAATTAATTGGGTTGGATCCTAAATTTGATCAAAATTGATCCATGAACACCCTTACAAATAAATAGATTAGGCATAGACTTAATAATTATGATATAGGCTATATTTAGACCCACCAAAGTTGAACCTGACTTATTTTCACCCAATGAGGGAAAATGACTTTTTTGAATGTATAATATTTGTGCTTAAGTTAACTTGTAAAATGGTTAGACTGTCATTATCATGGAACTTTTTCCGTTTAAAAGACAATATTAAACTACATGATAAAGAAATATTGTAGCATTGTATAGTCATTTATAATGACAACTTTTTTTTATTTTTTAATTATTCTTGATGCCAAGTTTGTTATTTATGAAACCCCGCCACAACTCTTCGTTTGAAAGAGACAAATATTGCATGTTAATATAAATAAATTGTGGGGGAGATCAGAGGTAAAATGGTTTAGGTATATAAGAACACATCCAAAATATATATGATTATATAATTATGAGAGAAGTTGGGCTTTTAAGGTGATTCAAGTAAGGAATTCACCAACTATTGGATGTGTTAAGTCGGTATTTCTGATCTGAATTCTGAAAGCGCCAGGTTAACAAAACAAAATCTATTCTTTCAACTCTTTTTTACAATTATTAATTTTTACAATTAAAAAAGATAAAAAGAAAAAAATATCAAATAAAATAGATGATATACCAAAAATAGATAAAAATAAATAAATCGTAAAAATAATCATAAAAATGTGTGCAGGAACTAAATATATCAATATTTATTAAAGTATGATAACATCCCACGAACATGTGATCGATTCTGATAAATTAAAATTTAATTTGCAAATAAAATTTTGCAAAATTAAATTTTAATTTACCAGAATCGATCATGAACTCGATCACATGTCTATGGGATGTTATCATACTTTAATAAATATTGATATATTTAATTCCTGCACAAGTTTTTATGATTATTTTTACAATTTATTTATTTTTATCTATTTTTGGTGTGTATATATATATATATATATATATATATATATATATATATATATATATACTTTCCGAATGATCAAAAAACTGATATATTATAGTTTCTTTCTGTACATAAGTCAACATTTTTTGTAATTTATATTCTTAATTTTTGTGGCTTATGCTAAGCAGCCTAAGCCTGTCAAAAAAACAGGCGGTCACAATAATTCAATAATAAGGTCCCCCATGGATGGGTAATGAGAAGTTGGGTTCTCCTCAGTTCTATATTATAATGATGGAAGATAAATTAGGTTACCCAATCCCATGGATCATTATAGTGTAAGGTTTACATAAGCCAAAAGACACGTGGAATTAATCCGTATAAAAGGATCTTGTCCCAGCTGTTACATAAAAGGGGTAACTTATTTCTCAAAATTCAAAAAAAATGGTAAACTTCAAAAAATTACATAAATAAATAAGTCATAAGTCGTATTTTACACATAAAAATTTGAATGAAAAAATCGTATTTACTTCATTTTTTTTAATTTAATTTTGTTGAAATCATGTTTTAATTCACGACTTTAAACTAACTAAATTAAAATATAACGTTTATTTTCTTACTTTTTAATTTAATTTTAAAGAATTATTGTATTGATACACGACCTTGAATTGGAGTCGTACTTTATTAGACATTTTTTAAGAAAAGTCGTGTTTTTAAAGATGACATGCCTTAATTTCAATTATTTTTACTTAAATTCCTTCATACCAACATTAGCCCGATCTGGTGACTTTTTCTTCTACGAGAGCGGGAGCTTCAATTACTTCACAACAGGAGAGGTCGTGTTTTCAAAAAATAAAATAACATTTTGAAAGTAATAAACAAGAAAATTATGTTTTTTTATATAAAGATACTTGTGTTATTTCATTCATAATAATAAAAGCAGTGTATGAAAACCTATTCGGTCATTGAATCGATCGAGATAGTGGTTTAGTGGTCCAACTAATAGGTCAGTAATTAAACTGGTTTAAATCGGTATATATTAAGAATTTAAAATTATATATTATATATAAGTATATAACTAACATTATTTGACATTATTTGAGTAAAAAAATTCATTCATACTCCAAAATTCAAAATAATTATTAATAATAATCCAAACTTTTTAAGAAAATCCAAAAAAAAAAATTCAAAAAAACACATAAAAAAAAACTGAACCGGTCCGACCAACCGGTTTTGGCCGATTTTGGCCGATTTTGACCGAGTTTGACCAGGTCAACAACATCTCCGGTTCAATGACAAAATTGGATCGGTTACGCTACCAGTTCCTAGTTTAATCAGTCGGACCGACCGATTCGATTTGAATAACACTAAATAAAAGATATACAAATTAAAAAAAAATGACCAGAGACTTGAGAACTAGCATACAAAGTTGACGTCCTAATCAAAGAATGAGCAACAAAATTTGCTTTTGCCTCGTTACAAAACTCATCACTGAGTTAGGAAATTGAGGAAGATGAAGATTGGAGCCACGTGCTTGCTACCATTCTTGTAGGTGCTGGAGAGCAAGCTGCGATTGTTGATGGAACATCATGATTATTCCAAATTTTGCCATTGTACTGCTTCCATATGGTCCATAGCATTGTAACAAATTTGCTGTGTCATTTTCCTGAGAGAGAGATTTTATGTAGAGTTTATAAAAAAAATTATTAATATATATATATATATATATATATATATATATATATATATATATTAAGCATATGCATCATTAAGGGTCGTGGATTAAGAGTAACACTTTGTGTTGTTACGCGTGAGATCCTATGATCGATCTTGCATACGCATAGAAAGCCTTAAATATTTTTAATATATAATTTTGCATTCCAAAAAGCCTAAAAAATAATTATAAATAAAATATGAATAATTTTATTAAATATTTTATTAGTTTAGAAAAAGTTTCATTTTTTTTATTTTTTATTAACGAAAAAATATTATTTCAAAGCTTGTTTTAGGCCTATTAATATATTGGGCCGATCCATTTTATGTTATCAAATATGAGATCCTGTATAGTTTTTGCGTTTTGTATTTTTGGAAGAATTTGCTCCAAGAGGCCCGATTGCTGCCAAATTGAAATAGCCATTTTACAATATAAAAAAAATAAGTGCCAGTTTGTTTGAACCTCGTTTTCACATAATGCACATGTAATCGGGTATATGACACCTTTGTCTCGAAGTCTGTTGTTACAAATTGGACAATTCACATATTTTTTAAGAATTTGATGAAAACAATTATATAAATTTATTTTAATAGTTTAATTATTATATGTAAGTTAATAAGATTAATAATTAGAAGTAATATGAGGTAAGACTTGTCAAATGCATACATGATCCATTGGAAGTAAGACGTACTTGTTCAATTGATCCAAACACATACAAATATGAAATATTCACACTTACTAGTATACATATGTTGTTTATGCCATGTTAAATAATACTATTAAAAGGAACATATATGCAAATCTATTTTATCATTCATTTTTTATGTTTAACCGCTATGTTGAACTATGAATGACAGGTTTAAAAAGTATTGATTCAGAATCAATAAAAGACACGCATCAACTTTCAATAGCTTGAAACAAAATTTTAAAGATTCATAATGATCATATTTTTAATGCTGAAGATCCTCTCCAGAATTACAAACCTCTCAGTATAAAGATACCATTCATTCTCTACCAAAAGTTTAGGACAAATTTAACTCTCCAATAAATTTAGATAATAAATTGATCAAATACTTTATTCCCTTAGCTCTCTTTTTAGATATAGATGGAGGGAAAATCAAGTTATATTTTCGTAAAATTATTCATTTCATTTTCATATAACAATTTTATTCAACCGACTTAGAAATATAATGTTCTTATTAATTACATTAGGTTTATAATTTTTTGTGAAAATTTTAAATTATTTAATATTTCATTAAACAAATTTAATTTAGCATATAATATACTTTGAA
>PYAF01000247.1:243218-261485 GCA_007407185.1 Glycine tomentella
TTTTAGATATAGATGGAGGGAAAATCAAGTTATATTTTCGTAAAATTATTCATTTCATTTTCATATAACAATTTTATTCAACCGACTTAGAAATATAATGTTCTTATTAATTACATTAGGTTTATAATTTTTTGTGAAAATTTTAAATTATTTAATATTTCATTAAACAAATTTAATTTAGCATATAATATACTTTGAAAAATTGTAAATAAATATTGATCATAATATCTCATAATATTTGAAAAATTGAATACCATTAATTGTTAAAGATAATTTGCATATAAAATTTTAATTTAATAGCATTATGAATAATCAGTTTTTTAAATCAATAAATAACTTAACGGTTACGATAATATGGTTTATAAAAATTAAATAATTAAATTTCCTTAATTATCTATATATTATATAAAATATAGTTATTAATTGTGTCTGTCATCACAAGTAACACATAATAATTCAACTAGGTTCCATACAAAATCATAAGACAGAATTAAGAAAATAAATCAAAATATATATCAAATCAAAATTTTAATTAAGATTATCAAAAATTAATAAAGTACGACTATCATACCATTTTCCATTCATTCATTCATTCTCTAATTCTCCAAATTTCATTATACACATATCTTTGTATCATTCATTCATTCTCTAATTCATCCTAGTCTCATACGTTCAATTGTAATACACATTTATTTGTAACAAAATGAAACATCATAGAAAACATCGATATTCCTTTAAATTTCGAACTATGTTGTTTTTTTTTTTTTACCATTGGCACAGTTTTTTTTTAAACATTTAACCTTATAAAAAAATTCTTCTATAGGAAAGTCAGTTTCAAAAGTTATAAAGTAATTGGAAAGATAAGTATAATCTCGTAATAATGCCTGCAGTTGACAACAAGGTTATATATCGGTGTATACTAAAAAAATTGGTATTTTTTCATGGACCATGTTACCAATTTTATAAATTTTATCATTTCAAATTCATTGTTTACAACTGGGAGATTAATCTTATCTATATTGTATCTTACGGGAGATTAATCTTATCTATATCTTTGTATTTTAATTTTAAATTGATTTGTTGTGTATTTTAAATATAGGCTAGTTGTTACCTGTTAGTTTGTTAGACATAATCTTATCTAGTTATTTTTGTTTCATCTTATCTAGTTTGTTATACTTGTAACCTACAAGTACAGGGTTTTATTATCAATAATATCATTCACACATTCTATAAAATATCTTCTTAACATGGTATCAACCTAAGATTGATTCTTGTCACTTTATTCACAATGACTGCACCACCAAATCATTCATCTCGAAATTATCTCCACTCTTCTGATCAACCTGCTCAACCACTTGTCACACAGCTCCTCAATGGTGACAATTACCCCACTTGGAGTCGATATCATTATGGCATTAGAGGCAAAAAAATAAACTTGGATTTATTGATGGTACCATTCCCAAATCTGAACCAAACAGTCCAAATCTTCCATTATGGATTCGTTGCAACAGTATGGTCCAATCTTGGATTGTACATTCAACCACCCCAACAATTGTCAATTCCATTATCTGGATTAAGAGTGCACGTGACATTTGGCTTGATCTTCAAACTCGCTTCAATTAGAAGAATGCACCACGGATTTTTGAAATTCGTAGAGCAATTTCTAATCTAACTCAAGGCAACAATTCCATCTCTGCATACTACACGATGTTGAAGGCATATCGTGATGAACTTGAATCTTATCGCACATTTCCAACATGTGCTTGTGGTATTGTGCCAAATTTCAATGTCATCTATGATAATGATCATCTTATGGATTTTCTCCAAGGGTTAAATGATTCATATGCTTCTGTTAGAAGTCAAATTCTTCTTATGGACCCACTTCCATCAGTGCCAAAAGCATATTCTCTTTTTTTTATAGGAAGAATGTCAACGTTCTTTATCAAATTCTCGATCTGTCACATTGGATCAATCAGCAATGTTTGTTCAACATGCTCCATCCCGCAATGCCAATTCTAAGTCTCAATATCATTGCTCTATTTGCAATGTTGATGGTCATTCTGACAGTCGTTGTTACTCAAAAATTGGATATCCTTCCTGGTGGAAACATGATGTTGGTTCTAAGAAATCTCGTCGTGGCTCTACCAGCCGTTGTAATCGTGACTCGGGATCTTCTCTTCAAGCTCATTCAAATGCTGTTGTTATTACATCATCTTCGGATTCTTCACCTCCGAATAATTTAACTTCAACTCAGGTTCAACAACTTCTTTCTCTCCTTAATACTGGTAATGAACAACCTGCTGCAAACTTTGCAGGTACTGCTTTCCGCTATTTTGCTTCTTTTAAACCTCATTCTACCATTTGGATTCTAGATTCTGGTGTCACACATCATATGGTATTTGATCTGTCTCTTTTTCACTCATACAAAAAAGTATCTACCTCTGTTAAATTGCCTGACAATCAATTGGTTCCAATTCACCATATTGGTTTTGTTTTTTTAAAACCAGGTCTTTCAATCTCAAATGTCCTACATGAAAATAGAATGAACACTTATGCAAATAACCAAGAGGGGGGGTGAATTGGTTTTACCTCAGAGTTTTTAAAATTTAAAACAAATTTTAATCACAGCGGAAGTCTTTGAAAGAAGGATCGTATCTTACCCCAATTAAGAAATCTAACTTTTAAAAAACAACTTTTATCTCAATCAGACCACTCTTGAGCTATAACTAATCTTGTGATATGAACAAGCATAATACTTCAAGAACAATATGAATATGAACAGAAATATACAATTACACACAAGATTTATACTGGTTCACCTCTCAACCCTGGAGGCTACATCCAGTTTTACTTCTAATCAGCCTTGATTAGAGTTTCCACTATAACAAATATAGTATCTTTAAAAGCAAACAAAGATCTCTCTTACCCTCCCTAGGTAAAATTCAAAATCTAAACCTGTAGACTTTTCAAAAGATCTAAGAACCAGAGATCCCCTCTCTGTTCTACCCACTAGAAACTTATCTAGCAATGCTTTAAAGATTACAATTTGTTATATGAACAAACAACAACAAAACATACAACTTTAATCAAAACAACAATGAAATTGATTCAAGAAAGATATCACCTCAATATCCTCAATGCAATGAACGAATTTAAATGATCAAACCAGACTGAGAATGAATGTCATGATCTTTCTTGATGAAATCTTTTGACAAAAATGCTTCAACAAAAGCTTCTCATGAAGTAGATGACTCAATAAATGAAAGTCTTCATGATTCTTGAATCTAATAAGAATTTTTGTTTCTTATGTGCCTTGGTGATTTAAGAATACTCAGAAAGTGATTTTCACAAGGCTTGTTCGAAAACTCAGAACTCTCTCAAACAGAATGAGCTCCTTCTATTTATAAAAAAACAGAATAACTACCTGTAATCGATTATTTCGTAAGTGTAATCGATTATTTTAACTCATGTAATCGATTAAAGTTCTAAAATAATCGATTAAAGTGTTCATAAAAAATCTGGAAAAAATCTCAAGAACAAATAATTGATTAACTCATGTCGTAATCGATTATTCCAGAAGGTCAGGATTTTCTGATATACTGATGTAATCGATTAATGTCTCAAATAATCGATTATCACAGGAAGTGTGAAAAACTTATCAAAGCATATTTAATCGATTACAACAATCTGGTAATCGATTAAACGGATAAAAAATGCTTCTGAAAATTATGCAGATACACAGATAATAGATTATTCCGTGAAGTAATCGATTATCACAGAACGACTCTAACATAGTCAAACTAGTGTAATCGATTACGAATTATTGGTAATTGATTAAAGTGTTCATATGACAATATGCAATTCTGTTTACATGCTTTTAATCGATTATATCATATTGGTAATCGATTAAAATAGTGAAAAATACTTTTTATGAAATTCTTAATGCCTTAATGTCATACCAATTGATTAATAATTCATATGACTTAATCATGAATTAATGAATGAATATATGCATGGCTTAATCAACCTATGTGAGGAATAAGAGGTTATAACTTCTTGAACCAAGCTTTGAACAAAATACATATGCCATCAATTTGAGTGGGCATGTAAAACCAAAACTTGTGATCATCCTAAACTTGATTATTCATGATCTTCCTCAACTTGATTCTTCATCATTCCTAACACTACATGTTCCATCTTTTCACTTTAATCTCTTGTCCATTAGAAAACTTTCCAAAGACACTAATTCTTGGATTACTTTTACTCCCACTACTTGTTTCTTACAGGACCAGAGGACGAAGAAGATTACTGTGATGGGTGAGCAACATGGGGGCCTCTACACCATGGATAATTCCTCTGCTGCTTTTGTCACTTCTACATCTTTTGGTTCTCATTTCGATTTGTGGCATTGGCACCTTGGACATCCAGCCATAACTTTATCTCCACAGTTCAATAATTTAGATTTTAGCATTAAGTTTTCAAATAAAAGTACTTGTACTGTTTGTCCTTTGGCCAAACAGTCTCGTTTAAAATTTCCTTTGAGTTGCATCTCTACTGTCAAATGTTTTGAATTAGTTCATTTTGATATTTGGGGACCATATAGTAAAAATCATTCTTCTGGTGCCAAATTTTTCTTGACTATGGTTGATGATTTTTCTAAGAGTACTTAAGTATTTCTAATGCAACACAAAAGTGAAGTTAACTCAATTCTCCCCTTCTTTTTTAAAATGGTTGAGAATCAATTTCACTCGAAAATTCAAAAAATTCAATCTGATAATGCACGTGAGTTTTTCAATTCCAATACCACTCTTTTCTTTCAAAATTTGGGAGTACTCCAATAATCAAGTTGTGCTTATACTCCTCAACAGAATGGTGTTGTAGAACGTAAACACAGACATTTACTAAACATTGCACGTGTCTTACATTTTCAATCCAACTTGCCATTAGATTTTTGGGGAGATTTTGTATTAACTGTTGCTTACATAATTAATCGTTTACCTATGGCCATCTTACAAGGTCGCACACCCCATGAAATTCTTTTTAATAAAAAACCAAATTTTTCACACCTTCGAGTCTTTGGTTGTTTGGTTTATGGTCGAAATACCAACATCAATCACAAATTTTCTAACCAGGCATCTCCAGTAATTTTTTTAGGGTACCCTCATGGTCAAAAAGGATATAAACTATTCGATTTATCTTCACAAAAAATTTATGTTACAAGAGATGCTATTTTTCATGAACATATTTTTCCCTATCAAATGCTTAATGCTCAGAATCCAAAATTAGTGTTACCTTTACCCCCACCAGACATGACCATTTCTTCTCCCATTATTCACCCATTTCCTGAAGAGGATTTATCCACTCATGACCACCAACAACCATTCCATGTTACAATAGAATCTGAACAATCAGCACCATCCACCGAACAACCACACCACCTACCACTATTATCTCTCCACCACATGTTCCGCACTATACAGCACGTACGAGACACCGCAATCGTTATCTTGATGATTACATGGTTTCTCTCCCTTCATCATAGTCTTCTTCTTCTACCAATGGTTCAGGTTCCCTTTATCCTATTTCTAATTTTTTATCATATGATCATTTTTCAAATTCCCATCGTTCTTTTCTTTCTTCTTTGGCTGTTGATACTGAACCAAAGTCTTGTTCGGAGGCTAAGAATTTTCCAGAATGGCACAATGCCATGCAGTCTGAGATTGATGCCTTATATGAGAACAACACTTGGTTATTAGTACCTCTACCAGCCAGAAAAAAAGGCATTTGGTTGTCGATGGGTATATAAAATTAAACGAACTTCAGATGGCAGTATCGAACGATATAAAGCGAGACTTATTGCCAAGGGTTATACTCAGATTGAAGGAGTTGATTACTTTGAGACTTTTGCTCCAGTCGCCAAACATGTCACAGTTTGAGTCCTCCTTTCCATTGTTGCAACTAAACAATGGCCGTTACATCAACTTGATGTCCATAATGCCTTTCTACATGAGGATTTACATGAGGATGTATTGATGCAACTACCCCCTAGTTTTCGTTGTCAAGGAGAGACCCGCATTTGCAAACTACAAAAATCCTTATATGGTCTTAAGCAAGCTTCAAGGAATTGGCATTCAAAATTCTCACAAGTTCTTGATTTTGGTTTCACTCATAGCAATGCTGACCATTCATTATTTTGCTTGCATCACAATTCTAGCTCTGTGTTTCTTCTTCTTTATGTCGATGATATCATCATTACAGGTTCACATCTTCATCTTATTACTCTGGTTAAAGACTTTTTGCACAAAAAAATTCAAAATTAAGGAGTTGGGGCGATTGAAGCACTTTCTCAGTATCGAAGTTGCCACATCTAAGAAGGGTTTATTTCTATCTCAACGTCAATATGCTCTTGACATCATCTCTGATAGTGGTCTTACTGGTTCAAAACCAGAGTAGATTTTCCCATGGAGCAACATTTGAAATTCTCTTCATCACATGGTACTACATTATCTGATCCTTCCCCATATCGTCGCCTTGTGGGTCGCTTAATTTATCTTACAGTCACACATTCAAATATCAGTCACTCTGTCAATATATTAAGTCAGTTTATGCATGCTCCTTGCCAATCTCACATGGATGCCGCTATTCGACTTGTTCGTTACCTAAAGGTCACACCTGGGCAAGGTCTGTTTTTTTCATCTAATTCAGACTTCTCCCTTCATGCTTATTGTGATTCAGACCGGGCTAGTTGTCCCATAACTAGACTGTCCACAACTGGTTATTGTATTTTTTTGGGTACTAGCATCGTTTCTTGGAAAACAAAAAAACAAAGCGTAGTTTCCCGTTCATCCGCTGAAGTTGAGTATAGAGCAATGGCAAACGCAACTTGTGAAATCAGTTGGGTTTCATATCTTTTGCAAGACATTGGCCTTCCCATTTCCGGACCAACTCCTTTGTATTGTGATAATCAATCCGCCCTTCATATTGCTTCGAATCCGATTTATCATGAGCTCACTAAACACATTGAAATTGATTGTCATGTTGTTCGTGAAAGAATTGCTTCTAGTCTCATTAAAACAATGAAAGTCAATTCAGTGGATCAAATAGCAGATATATTTACCAAGTCCCTTGGTAGAGATCAGTTCATGCACTTAAAAGCCATGATGGATGTATCAAGTTTACACACACCATCTTGAGGGGAAGTGTTACGGGAGATTAATCTTATCTATATCTTACGAGAGATTAATTTTATCTATATCTTTGTATTTTAAATTGGTTTGTTATGTATTTTAAATATAGACTAGTTGTTAGTTTGTTAGACATAATCTTATCTAGCTGATTTTGTTTCATCTTATCTAGTTTATTATAATTTGTAACCTATAAGTACAGTTTTATTATCAATAATATCATTCACACATTCTATAAAATATCTTCTTAACAAACAAAACTCAATTCTGGAATTTGGCAAAAAAGAACTTTTGGCTCAAAAAATGTAAAGGTAACATAATTTTTCTTTCCATTTCAAATTATTTTTGTTTCTCTAACATAATTCTAACTATTTTTTAATTGGTAGCAAAATCAATAATGCAATTTCGAGTGACCAGCATCGTAATAGATTATGCATTTTTGAGGTTATAATTAGTTATTATATTTATTATCCATTGTATTATAGGTTTCAACAATTAATCTAACTCATCATTCTGTGGATTTTTTAGGAATTCTTTCATCAGAGATAAAATATATAAAAAAAAACTGAAAAGTATCCGACAAAGGTATACAAATTTTTTGCATAGATCACATGAAGAATATTATTAAATAATTTATTTGTCTTTAGTTACAAATTTTATTATTTTTATTTTTTGTAGGGAAACTACAAATCGCCTTAAAATGTAATAGTTGTTCGGTCTCCAATGAATAAAGAATTTGATATTATTAATCCTTAGCAAATTTGTAATCGTATTATTTTTCTTATCTTTCAATGTATTGTTAAATAAGTTTTTGGCTTAATATCCGAGCACTACGCGATTTCCGGTAATGTTGTACGGTTGTATTTTTATTAATTAAAATTCATGCATCCATGTTCAATTTCTTTTCATTTTTGTTATAATTAAATTATTGAAAATTGACATTGGAAGCGTGTGTTTAAAATAATTTATTTTAAACTATACAACATGAATAGATTAATTTGAAGAGGAATTATGTTTAATTATAAATTAAAGTGATATCAAATTCAGAGTGATAAATAATTTAAAGAAACAACATATAAATCACGTTATTTACCTTCTTGATTAGTAAATAATTGTTCAGTTACCTATTAAATTTTAAATAAATTTAACATTTATTAATTATCTTATTTATTTTAAATTTATACGTAATATTGAATAAAGGATATAAATAAAAAATTGAACTGGTTTTCTCCAAAAAAAAATTAAAACCTTAGGTTAAAAGGATATTTCTTTACAACAAATTGATTAATTTCAAGTTTTCATTATTTTATATATTGAAACGTAAATAATTGGTCAGTCGCCTATCCAAGTAACTTGTGAGTTTATTACCCCTAAAATACTAAAAAAATTTAAAAAATATCTAAATAATACACTCCAAATTTACTCGTATGATACATTTTAGTGTGCTAACTAAGAAATTGATTCTAATTTCTCACATGCACAATTTTTTCTTTTTAATTTTCACATGGAACTAATTTTTTAATTTTTGTTTTTTGTTTTTTGAAATTGGTTTCTGGGAAATCGAGCTCTAAAGGTGTCATTTTTTCACATAGTTAAGAGATCGGTTCCTATGCGTTTTTTTATTTTTTTATACTTTTTTGTTTTATTAATTCTATAAATATTTATCATTTTTAAATAAACATTATTTGACATATGTTGTTGTTAATTTTTTGTTTATTCATTTTTTCAAGAGTTAAAATTCTTTGTATTTTCATTTTATTGATTGTATATATTTATGTTTTTTAACTTGCAATTCTTGATTAGAATTCTTTTGTTATTTTTTTAAAAGATGTTTTACTTTAATCATTTTAGTCCATGCTGATTATGATATTTATCTAAGCTTTTTTATTTATTTTTTCTTCTTCAATCATGCAAAATATACTACACCCACAATTATTTTTTAAATGAAAAAAAAAACTATTGTATGATTTAGATATTTTTTTAGACTGGATTTCTATTTTTAAAAATATATTTTAATCTTTCAATAAAATATTAAAAAAATTGTTAATAAAATTTATATTTAACCTACAATTTATATTTATGGGACTACGTTATTATTTCACCAATAAAACATCTAAACATAAACAAACTAGCGGGAAAAAAACTACCTCCATAAATTTTTAAGGGAATTAACTAATTCCTACGATTAATCTTTTTTTAAAATCTTAATATTAAAAGGTTATTCACTTATTCAATTAATTAATTTTAAAGTTTCATTTATCATGAATGACAACAAGCAGGTAATGTTTTTCATTCTTACTTTTATCTTTAATGCGATGGTTGGATCGTAATCATTTATGCTTATGCTGTGTATTGTTATTTGATTGTTTCATGTCCCTATGTGTTTTTAGTACTTTTTACAAATCTTAATCAGTTACAATGTGTTTTGTGTCATGCACTGACACAACCAGATAATTTTTTGTAGGGAGCCAATTGTTAAAATACAAAGAAAAAAAAAAAAAAAACACTAACAATTCAGAAACCCTTAAGTCGGTCCGCAGAAAATCGACGTAGTAAGGGTCCCTATTTGACGACGTCATATTATAAGGTCGGTTCAAAAATCGACTTAGTATGTGTCAAACAACCGATTTAGTATGTTGCTGTTGTAGTAGTGAGGCTTTAAAAAAAATACACCGCGCTTCTATATATAGGACGGGTTGATCTAAATTTTATAACAAAATAATATATATATATATATATATATATTAATTTAGATTTTGTTTTGGTGATTTTATTTTGAATAAAATAAATAATAATAATAATAACAATTCTTTCAAAAAAATAATAACAGTGATAATAGTAAAATACATATTGATATAAAGAGTTAAAAACAAATACTTTAATACTCTGGGTAATGGGAGGATTTTACCATTTATAGACTCTTCATAATTTAACTAATTTCATGAATGATGAGTCAAGTAAGTAAACAAATATTTAATATTTTTAAACTTCTTCTTATTTTTTTTAAAGTTATTTTTTAAGCTTTTAATTAAAAGTAGCTTTTAAGTAAAAAAAAAAAATGGACCAAATATACCCGCTGTTAATCTTCTTTGAAGTAAAAAATTTGAAGTTAAACAACGTAACTTATTTAAAGCTTGAGTAAAGAAGTTCCAATCTTTCAATTTTTGCACTTTAGAATGGGTCACTAAAAAAAGCAACTGTTTCCTTTAAAAAAATATTTATTATTTGTTATTATAATATTCGTTCTTTAAAAAAAAATTGTCTAATTTGACTTTATTTTTTACGCGTTTATTTTTATTTATATTGAGGTCAAGTTGACTTTGTTGTAAGCTCAATCTTCATCCTTATTTAACAACAATGCATGAAATAAAAATATTCCAACAAAGTTAACACGATATAAGAGAAAGATGATTCTACAAAATAAAAGAAAAAAAATATTAAACGTGAGAAGTGATAGTTACATAGAAGTATTTGCAACACTTAGCTGAAATTAGGATCTATTTTGCATTAAAAAATATACAACAATAATAAAATGAGAAAAATAGATTTGTATATCCGAATGCATGTTCTTGAAAGAATAACTTTTTTAATAGTGTGAAGATTCTAAGTGTATTCACATTGAGACCGATATTTTCTATCAACTTTTTGATGAATAAAACTCTAAAGAACAAATTTTCTTTCTACTTTTCAAGTCTAAAACTAGACTTGAATTTTACTAATTTGTTTCTGGTACTCTTTGTTTTTGGGTATATGCTTCTATTTATAATGTTAAATATATATAGATTTTGGTCTTTAAAAAAAATATTTATTTAAAATAATTTCATAACTTTTTATCTTTATATTTGAAAACAAAAACTATCTCATATCTTTTTATCTTAAAAAGCTCTAGGCAAAGATAATTCTCAAATAACCATATGATTAATTACTATAAGTAATAACATAATTTGATCATGATATGTAACAATAGAATCTTATTCTTATTTTATAGACAACTTCCACATTTATAAAATAATATGCTTTGTTTATATTAATTATATTTTTTGTGCTAACAAAGAATATAATAATATTCCACTAAAAAATTATTTGATTAAATTAAATTCTCTAATTTAATTATCAAATAAATTATTTTCTTTTATAAAGATTGGAACATTCGTTTGTGTATAACCCAGTAGGTTCAGTACTAACCGGTAATAATTCATCATAATTAATGTAGTAATCAAGGTAGGCCTCTAGCAACACTCCTTAACATCTAGATAACCAATAAAAGAATAATATAATATTTCATTTTATTATTTACAACTTAAGATTAACTCTAGAATAATATTATTATCAAACTCTAATAAATTAATGCATTATATTTAATCAACCTTAAGAAATTCTTTTATTCTTTCATTTAATTACTCAGGTCAAAGTCTTAATTTTATCGTAGATTTCAAACTTATCACCTACCGTTCTCGTTTAGATAATTTATCACTTGATATGTCCCATATGTGTACGTGTATGTGTGTGGCGTGTGTGCAAATGCAAGAAGTAAAAAGTGTAGAAAGAAGTCAATAAATAATAAAAATAAAGTCTCTAAGCATACGTCTAATTAGTTGCATTAATTCATTTTGCTGCAACATGCGTAAATTTTCATTTATTAATACTTCTTTGGTTCTTCCAAGAAGTGGGGGTACATTTTTATCTATTTAAATTTTGAAAAAACATTATTATATTTTTTAATTCTAATAATTTAAATATGATACAATAATTTTTTATTGACAAGTATTAATTGTTAACGGTTAATTTTTTTTTTAACAAGGAAACACTCGATTCATGATTTTTTTTCTCTTTTCTTTTCTCCTTAACTACTCAATCTACCTTATATCTACTTATGTAATAATCTATATTTATTATATTACGCTTTCTGTATGTGTGTGTGACGAACTTGGAGGCAGGAGTAAAATAGTTGTTGTCCCATCCATAAAATATTTTAACTAATAAATAATCGACTTCTTTTGCAATATCATAATTTGATCATTTAACAATGTCAACCAAAGAAGCATGGTCTGCGTAATTTCCAATGCCAGAAATTCGTGATGTTCACTTCAAAATTCGTGATGTTCACATTTCAAGCCAAATTTGCAATCATCACTGTAATCTCAACTTCCTCCATTTATAGATTTAGGCAAAGTGATCATTGCCCATATGACAAGAACGCCTCTAAACCTAAACAGCATGGTGAAACTAAAACCTATGTAGAGTAGAGTTCGGTTGTTATAAAGGTCAACAGATTAGTGAAGTCGGATCAACTAAAACTACAAAGTTCAATTTCACAATTCTATTTATGTATGTGCTTCCCGCAGAAACAGTTTATGTTGCAAGGTCACGGTCTAAGGATAGGAATAAAAACTTGTTCTTTCCAAAGTTAACTCTTCTTAGACATTATCTACACGGTAAGGGTGTTATTATATTTCATCTTAGGTGTGGCTTAATTATTACAAGAGTCCACGTAGTTATGTACTTATGTCCTAATGCCCATGCCTTTTGGCAAGGCCATTGGGCAAATAGCTTTTTATGGGAAAAGATCAATTTCATTCAAAATTCTGTGCATTCCCATGTCTTGATCAATCTCCAATATTTGGTACCTTATCTTATTAGTTTTCTATAAGAAGGCATATTTTGTCTTGCTAAATGACTTGAGTAATTAAAGCAAGGGACATAAATGGGTGTTGTTCACTTGTTCCTCTCCCTGACTTGCTTCCAAGGAATGGGAGAGACCCATTTAATGATATATAGCCCACACCCACACAAATGTTGTTTCATGTACGAAAAAAATAGTTTACAAGGTCTCATCTGAATCGGAACCAAGCAATTGGGCTTATGGGACAAACTTTGGATTATATTTGGAAATATTAATTAATAAACTTTTGGCTTTAGGGATGGGAAATGGGGAAAGAAAACGAGACGGAGAAAAGCGGCCATTGCTAACTTTGGCATGGCACTTTGCTCTCTTTCAATAACTAGCTCCATAATTTGTGGAAATCATGGGCCATCCCATTTTTCATGTTAATCAACTTATCCAAAGTGGGGTCCATGAATCACCCTTTTTCAGTTTCCAAATATAGTAAATCACTAAATCTTGATTATTTGCTTGTGGTAGCTTTTTTGAAGGCATTAATGTAGATAAAATTTATTTTAATATGATTTATCACATTATTGATGATAAATTAGATAAAATGTATTCAAAATAATTAAGTAATTGAGAATAAGTGATTAATGTGTTGAAGTCAAGATTGAATAATTCAAGTAGTATTTAAGTTTGATTTTTTGCGAAAATAACTTTTGATCAACTTTTTCTTACCTTCTAACCGAACTCTAAATTAATGAGGATCTATTTACCTGGCCTTAATGAACTGGAGGGTTAATAAAAAAATACATTCAAAGTTAAATAAATATAACAAGACTTTTAATTATATTTTTTTATTTTGACAGATTTAATCATATTTTTAAATTAATAAATAAATAATAAATGTATACATGAGGGTATGGATGTGAGGGTAAATTAGTCAAAATTCAAATAGATAGAATTGATTTTGATATAAATAGAAAATACTCTTATTTGCTTTAACTCTATCATGATTTTCTTGCTTCAAAATTGATTTTATCATATTTTTAAAGACAATCCAAAACATATAATAAAATTTGGTTGAAATCATGATTGATCCACCTCACCATGATATATCATAATTTTAGAGATTATCCAAACACACACCAAATTAAAGACGGTTGGCCTCGACCTGACTTTAACCAGAATCCAAGTTTTCTATTTCCATTGTCTGTCTTGCACTATAACTGTTCGGTCTTTTCTAGCTTGGCCATTTATGAAATGTGGCTTGTTTGTATTTTTCTGTCGATTTTGGTCACTTTTATTCCTTTTAGTTATATTTGGGAGATTTTGATTCTTCAACCTTTTTTTTAGTTAAGTATTTTATTTTTAAACTGAAGTAAAATTACTTCTATACTTTATTCTCTTTCATTTTTTAGAAAAGTATCAAATTATCATTTTTTATTCAAATATTTAAATGTTATAGGATAGCTTTTTTTTGTCTTGGATCGAAGATTAATCTCGCTCGCAGTATATTATTATCTGACTCAAAAAAATTTTACACAGTAGAATTTAAAAAAAAATAAAGAAATGCTCTGAGTTGGAAAAAAAGATCTTAACTAGGTTAGCACCCCTCAAAGACCCCAAAGCAGAGACACACCTCCAATATCATTAAAAAGGAAAAGGAGGGTGACAAATGGGGGGACTAGGCCAAAACTCATGACAAACTAACTAACAAAATCTGTAGTTAGGAAGGAAAAATTTATTCTTAAAGAATTCATCCCTCACAAAATTAGGGATAGAATTCCACCAAAAAGAGTTAGATCTAGATGCCACACCAAAATTTGCTAACTTATCAGGACAATAATTACCTTCTCTATATACATGAGAGTATATGAAAGTTATGTGATTACAAAGAGACAATTGAGCCACTGTCTACTGAGAGGCCAGGGAATTAGAGACACATTTTTGAAAGCTTGAATTGAATCACCAAAAGAGAATCACATTCAAGCCAAATACTATGTCAATATTTGTCTTTAGCAATCTCCAAGTCTATGATAGCAACCAGAGATTCCGCAAAAAGAGGAGATTGTACCCTTGTAAAAGAAGAAAAACAGCCCAACATACCACCAGAATATCCCAAAAAATCAAACACGGATTATTTCGATAAATAGATCATTCTTACATATATATATACAGTAGGATCTTACATTATTGCATCAATCCTTTAGATTATGTTATAAGATAGATTTGGGATACAAAATAATTTAAAAAGTTTAAAATTGAAATTTGATAAAAAATTTAAAAGATGAGAGATTAGTATTGGAAGAGAGGGAATTTTTATTTTAGGTGAAATTTGTCTAATTGATGTTTTGGTTAATAAATTTTGAGTTGAAGAATCTTTAAGTAAAATTTAATAAATTCAACTAATTTGTAAAAATTCTAAGTAAATAAGAATTTGATGGTTTATGTAAAAGAAAATTAGCAATGAAAATGTACTTACTTTTAAAATTAGAGGGTTCTATTAATTAATTAAAATTTTAAGACGCCATTATACATAATTCAAATTTAAAAAAATAAAAGTACAATTAAACTATTTTTTTTCTTGTGGAGGTAGATAGAAAGGTGAAAAACCTAACAACCTTAAAAAAATTGAGAAGTGAACAATATCTCATATCTTAGTCTTATTGAGGTACGTACAGTCAGACTCACAGCAAACAACAGGCAGGAAAGTTAGGAGGTTTTTCTTTGACTGGCCATTTCATTCATTTGGAAACTGCAGATAAAATTGTCAGTGAAAATTGTTTGATTAATATATGGTATAGTGCATTGACTTCTTGGGGAGGTGTTTACTCAAGTAAGATTATAAGAGATAAAAATAAAACAAGTTGGGTTTGGAGAGGTACTAAAAGTGTAACATAAGTTCTTTATTGAATTCAATGTTAACCAAAATAATAATATAATAATCCTACATTGTGTATGTGTTAATATTTATGTTGGATTATCTAAAATCATGCCCAATAAATATGATTTTATTTAATTACTTTTAAAATATGAATATTCAAACATAAATCACCTGACCTTAAAATCAATTTTATTCAAAATTAATTATACAAACCAAAACATACATTCGTTCATGAAATTTTATATTTAAATTAAAGACTAATATTTTTTACAATAATTTTATAAAAATAAGTCATTGCGAAGAGTGTGTGAATGCTCTTTTCTTAATTCTGTATACATTTTATTGATGTTGACCTTAGCTTTCAAAGTTAAAACAAACTACTCTTAGCAACGATTCCACCACCTGCAAGAATAAAAGTTATCTGGAGTTAAAAGTTATTATTTTACTGTAGTTTATTTTATTATCATTTTCTAACAGATAATAATTAATAAAGCATTTTATAAAGATCTGGCGTTTTTTTTGTTTTTATCTTAATGACGAGACTCGCCTTTTGGAAACGAATCGGCAACTAAGAATGGCTGAAAAACCAATTTAATATATAAAAATAATCATTGGTCCCATCTTCTTATATGCCCTTGCATGAAACATACGTAGTTCTAAAAAACTAGTGGAGAGACTTAACATATTTTTACGAAACGTGCAGATAACCATTTTTGGAAGATAATTGAAGAATTCCATATATGTTACGAGTTTAGACTTTTTAAACATGTCTAGAATCCAGAAGAAAGAAAGGAGAGGAAAAGAGAGAAAATAACAACTTGGGAAAAAGAAAAACATTGCAACAAATTCAATAGCTAAACGTGTCTGTAAGTCAGTGATTGTGCCATTTCTTGCATGATGATATTGATATAAAAATTCAAGTTTGATGCATTATTAATTCATTTAATTGGAAGTATTCTGGTTTGAGACTTTGACTAATAGAGGTTTCCATCGTTCCATCCAACCTAATTATTCTTGTTAGAGATTCAATATTAAATGTGTTTCAACAATAATTTAAGTTTTTCAGATAATTAATTCATGAAATAATATATAAGTCTGATGACCTTTTATTACCAAGTGATTTTAGATTTCCATCTTTATTATTCACAGGTAACAAAAAAAAAATGTTAGCTGGACACTGATTATAAGCATATCTTTCAAATATGATTTGAAACTTTATTCATTATGTTGCTACTTCCACAGTTCTACTAAAACCAGGTTGGTACACCCATTCTTTTAATTAAAAAAATCACTAAAAGGTAAGATGTGTGCAATATTGATAATTCACGTCTAAAAGGGCTTTTGCATGATGACAATTGGCCACGTGGAAGTAAGCATAGGTTGAAGAAAAGCAAAATGAGTAAGGATTTAACTGCATTGCTAAGAGATGAAAAAATACATTTCGTGACTCCAAATGGGTATATTCAACTATTAATGGCCATGCAATTGGTTGTTTTTTATTCTACGCTCTCCTTTGTTGAAATAATTATGAATCATAAATAAAAAAAATCTAAAGCCATAAGAGTGGAAGATAGCTAATCCACTTATTATGTATTTGAATCATGAAATGTATTCACGAAAACTGATTGGGCTCTCAAGAAAAAAGCATGAGGGAATTGCTATACTCACCTCCCTTTTTATTATTCACACATCTCTCATGCTTTAAAAAATATTATCAATATATCCTTTTAACGGAAATATGTTCCTGTATAAAGTATATAATAAAAACATTTTTTCATTGTACGAGAGAGTACAAAAATACAATAAAAATACATTTTCATTATATAAAGTATGCGATGAAGATGTATTTTCATTGTGTATTTCTTTTTTGCACTTCCTCTTACACAATGAAAATATATTTTTTTTTGGTTAAATTTTTACAAAATAAATTGCAATTTTATATATAAGTTACTTTTTACAATTAATAATATAATATAATTGATATCACAATTAATTTGATTACTTTAAAATTAACTTATATATGCCATTAATTAAAAAAATGTAAGAATTTAACATAATAGAAATGCATTTGTTGAGAAAAGTACACAACAAAATCACATTTTTGTTATTATATGATCAACCAAATCATGTTTTTATTGTGTAAGAGGGTGGAAAAAAATACACAAAAAATCATGTAATTCTGTTGTGATTTGTTGATGAAATTGTGTTTTCATGAAAAGGATATTTTCAGAATAATTTATTTAAGCAAATGGGGATGTGAATAAAAAAAAGTGGGAGTGAAAATAACAATTACCTAAAGAGATCAGCATAAGCCCAGTAGAGATTGGATGCTAACCCATATGGGTCAACCAAAGCCCACACTATCTAGTATTCCTTCTTTCCATGGCTGAACGAGGAGAAAAACTTTATACACCAGTATAAAAGCTTATACACCCAGTTTTTTTTTTTCGCGCACAGTAGATTTCCATTTTTGCCCTTGGTGATATATTAGGTCAGGCGCACTGTTCATTTCCTTTGTGAAGCTCTCCGCCGCATACACCATTTTTGCCCTTGATCGTTGTTGCCGCCGGTGGTGATTTCGCAGTGTTGGG
>PYAF01000247.1:265338-279536 GCA_007407185.1 Glycine tomentella
TTTTTAGTTAGGTATTATTTTGAAATATTTTTAAATAAAAATACATAGATTTAATAAATATATTGTATTTATTTAATAAAACATTTAATCCTATTGTTAAATTTAATATATTTTATTGGACAAGTACAACAATTAATATTATTGTACAGTAAATTTCAGTTATATGTACAATTTTATAATACTTACATTTTTATTTCATCATTTTTATTAATATTTTAAATATAAAGTCATACATTTAATAAATATATTATATTGTATTAAATTGATTAAATAATATATATATATATAGAGAGAGAGAGAGAGAGATTAAACAGGTCTTAGAAATGTACTCCAGAAAAATACGAAGAATAAAAAAAAAAAAGGTCTTGGAAAAATACTATTTTGTCACCTTACAACCAAAAATTTTCTCCTAAGAACATTTTATTAACAGTGTTTATGGTTATTTTCTTCTATCCCTATTAGAAGATACTAATTAAAAAGTGTGATTTAATCTTTATTATAAGGTTTTTTAGTTTTATTTACAGGAATAATTCTGAAAAATAGTAATTTCGAACAAATTTAATATTTTTAACTAAATTTACTAATTTTTATAAATTAATTAATTAAATCTTATAGTAATAAGGACCAGAGGAAATGTTTCTTTTTTTGTCGAAATGAAGGAGTGTATCACTAAAATGAGCTAATTTGTATAGTCCTTTAGTAATTATTATTATTAATAATGATGATGATGATCTGCTCTAACAGTCGAACATTGTCATGATCCACTGGTTATGGCATGGATAGCCAGATAGTCCTTTGGATAGTAATTGGGCAAAATATCGCTATTTAGACTTTTATTTGTTTGTTATGACTATTTGTAATTGCATGGACTAACAAAATAACAAGTGTTTTAAAAAATCGCTTATTTGTCAAATTTATCCCTTTTTTTCTTCTAAAATCACTTGTATTTTTTATCGCAAACAATCCAGTTTATTTAAGATAAAAAAGTATAAATTTAATTTATATACATATTAACGTAAAAAAAAATTATTAGGTCGATTGTATAAATTTTAAAATAATTATTATAAAGATTAATTAAATTTTTAGTCCCTAATTTTTCTTAAAATTCGATTTTTTAGTTATTAAATTTTTATTTGACTAATTAAGATTTGAAACATTTAAAAATTTCAATTTATAGTGTCTAAACAAAAGTTTAAACCTATTATATTTATTTAACGAGATTTCAATGACTAAAATTAATTTTTCAAAAGTTAAAGGACTTGAAATCTTAATAAAAAAAGTTAAATAACGTTAACTAGTCAACTAAAAGTTTAAAGACTAAAAACCATAATAAAAAAAATAAAAGATCTTAAATAATTAAATAAAAGTTTGTGAATTTTTTTTTAATTTCGAAAAAGTTTAAAGAATAAAAATTAATTAACCGTTATTATAAAAAGAGCACCGGTGAAATGTTTTTCGAGTCATACACTTCCTAAAAAATGACAATTTCCTTATAAAAATCATAATAATTTGTAACCAAATGACTGTAATTTCTTTTTTACAATATTAGTATATATAAATTATTTACTCTAAAAATATCCACAGCATAATGCAATTGACCTTTCTAATAAAAAAAACTCCGAATAAAATTTGAATTCAATACCCTACCGAAAGCCATAATTATGAAAAATGGATCAATGAGTTGGTTGGTTTGATGGTTGGTTTGATCGGAAATTGATGATGGATCAATTCAGTTAACCTATCAAACAAAAAATGTAATGAATTTGGAATAATCTAGTCAGGTTTGATCAAAATCGATGACTCGATTGATCATTTTTTTATTTTTTATTTCTTTCAATTCTTTTTTTACAGTTTTTTTTAATTCCTAAACACATGTTAAACTATTAATCAATATCTAATTATTATTGAATACTAACATATGATATGTTCTTATAATATTATTTTAATCATAATAAAAACATATAATAACAAATAATTATTATCTTAATTTTGATATGATTTAATATTCACATATTTTATACATCTTTATCATATTTGTTCATGATCATTTGACAACTTTTGTATTTAGTAGTAGAAAATAACAAGAATTTGGTTAGTAATTTAATGATAATACTCAACAAAATAATTTATAGTAATAAATAATTATGTAATATTGAAATATAGAATATGAACTGATCACATTTTATTAGTTATATTATATATGTTTTAATTTTTTTAATATAAATATTGAGTTTAATCGGGTCAATAAATGACTCATCCATTCGATTTTTGATCTATTAATTAAGTGTTTTGATCGAATCAATAATCAGGTTTGTTTTCATAAGTATGCTTAAAGTTGTGTTTGGTTGGAATATCCATTTATTTATCAGTTTATAAAAAAATTGTTACTCATAACTACTTTTCTTTAATTTTCCTCGTCTCAATCATATTTTCCTTGACTTATTTTTTTAGATTTTAATTATATTTAAAAATAACAACAGAATTGTATTCATTTTCACATATCACAAACACAAAGGGTAGACTATTGTGAGAGATGAGAGGCTTATGTAACAGCCGTAAGATTAAAATAGATGCTCCAGATTTAATGTTATTGTAAAATAGAATGCGCACCCTATTTTAACCCTGTGCATCACTCTGACTCCTATCGCACGTCTCTTCTCGTTTTCGTGCCTCCGCTCGTTGACAAAGATGACACTTTCTTCCTCTTTCTCTATCCAAAATTGCATGTCCTCTACCTCTCTCCGATCATCTTCTCCGGTCACAAACTCAGCGACAATTTCGATTCGAACTCACCCTTCGTTACATCTCGATCCACTTCGACTCTCTGTTGTTCGGTGACCAACCTCATTCAGTTTCACTATCATTATTCGTTGGATATTTTCCCCTTATGTGTAATTACTAATTGTATTCAGAGGACTGAAATCGTAATTAAGATGCGTTGCCGAGGAAGCAAAGACAGAGTATGTTGTTTCAAGGAACAAAAAAATATAACCCATGTACCCATGGGTTTGATTGTGAATCAGGAACACATGCTGATAATTGTGAAATCAAGATCACAACATATAACTACTAGTCGTAACAATTTAAAAGTTTAAATTGAAGTTTTATTCTACAGCTTCTAATGCCATATCAGTACGATATTGTTTTCTCCAAGACTACTTTTTTGTTTGATAGAATATCCTAGTCGTTTTTTTCCATAATTTTTATTAGACTGAAAACATACTAGAACTAATCATAATCAGTTTCCCCATGTGGTCTATTGTCTACGAATTTCTTGTATACACTTATCTGATTCAACCATTTTTCAGAGATTTTTCTTTTTCTTTTTCAGGTGCTGCAAAAAACAGCCTGGTAAACATGGTTTCTGATTTTTCTTTTTCTCTAAGAGACATAATTATTATAATTTTATAAAACAAGCCTTTTAATTGAAAAGATACAATTTCTGAAAAATACATGAAAGGATATAGCAATGGCCCCTGGCTAGTGTCTCGTCATTTTAGTTACTGGAATTTGACCAGTTGAAAATGCAATTAAAAATGAAATGAGCAATTGTATGAAGAGAAGGAACGGATGGGGAAGGCTGAAGAAAAAGAGGCACGAAAAAGAGAAGCAGGAGATGTGTGAATGGACTCAGTGATGCGTAGGGTTAGAATAGGGTGGGCATTCTATTTTACAATATAATTAAATCTGGAGCGTCTATTTTAATCCTACGGCTATTATATAAGTCTCTCATCTTTCACAGTAGTCTGGTGCTCTCACCTGAAACGCCCTCTAGTAATACATATTTAAAACAAAAATAGAAATCAATAACATATTTAACACTATTCTTTTTATAAAATTGATTTTTTTTTTTAAATTTAAACTTTGTGATTCCAATCATAACACTATTTAAATATGTTCTTCTCACATGTTTCATAGAATGCATGTATGTATACATAATAAACAGGGATTTTCAGTTTATAATGTCCTTGCATCAAAAAAAAAAAAAAAGAAAAGAAAAGAAAAAAGAGTTTATAATGTCCTTAATCAAACAATGATTTTCAACTTATCTTAAACATTATTCTCAAAACTTACCTTAAACATTTATCTCTCCAATAAAATAATTATAACTATAAACATTAGTTTAAACTATACCCAATTAGTATAATTTCTCAGTCATGCTTTCCACATTCAACAAGTATTTAGGATTTTCACTCTATATAGAGAATATAGAATGAACAGCAGAACGACATTGTACCAGAATCACATTATTTTATAATGAAGTCTATGTCATTAAATAATAATAATAATTATAGCTGAAGGGATCTTTGTCTGTCCAGACCCATAGTTTTGTCCCCCCAAACTCAGAATCCAAGCACAACAAAGACAACATGATATAAGTTTAAAGCAAACGTACAGTGCAAGGACTTTTAGTGTCACATTGTCCAGACAAAACGGTAATACCACACGCATTAATCAAACTTAATATTAAATTAATTTAAAATGCATGTTATCAGCAGCACAAAAATCCATAGGAGCATATCAATTTATAAACAATTGGCATGTATAGAAATGTAAAAACTAGAACATTCAAGTCGTTAATTAAACCAATGGAACTAGATAGTGGTTGTTTTGTCTATCAGATTTAAATTTTAAACCTATGTTAAAAGAAATGCATCAATCAGCAACTTCAAAAAAATAGTAGAGGAAAAATAAACAGAAATTACCTCCACTGCCATCTCAATTCAAACTAACTCCCCATTGAGAAATACTACTACATCTGATTAAGCATAAAACGTAATTAAGCTGACTCAAACCTACAAAATTACAAATTAACAAGACTACCATGAAGTTCAAGAGGAAAAACAGAAAATCCTGTAACAGAATAATGAACAATAACCTACTGCACTATCCTGGAATCAAAGCATGCAATCAGTTCTTGCAGGCAGCCTCCTGAAGAAATTCAGCGGCACCGAAGGAAGCATGTAACGAAACCTCGGATGTCTCAAAACATAAATTCCAGTAAAGAGGGCCACAACTTGGAATGGAGTGACATACAGTACAGTGGCAGCAACCAGACAGAAAATCACAAATAGTGATGTAGCTCTTGGATCGCGCCAACTCAGCAAAGATTGTAGCCTTTCACCCTGAGTGGCCAAGTCCCCAACCACAGTTTGAATCCTACCAGCAATGCTTCTAAGTCTATCATATCTCATCCTCACGAGATCATTTGGCCGGGAGGTCGGGAATGTGTCAAATTCTTCATCGAGTTCATCGGGATGCGCTGAATCTGCATGAGAGAGACGCGTGTCCATGTGAGGAGGGTGCCTTGGCCTCCATCTATAGTACCAAATTCCAATCAAGAAGAGGTAAAGGAAAATTGTTGGTAAGATAAGCTCTGGATACATAACCAATATTATGAACAAGATATGGATCAGAATTGTAGTGATTGGACTTCTCCAATTGCAAATCTGATCAAACCATTTTCCTACAGCAATTAGGCCGCTCAAAACCCCCATAATCCTGAAGAAGTTAGCTTTGCTTCTTCTCATACTCCACATGTGAGAACCGACATCCAGCATATATTCCACTACCTCTTTTCTCAGAGGCGGCTCCGCACGACTCAGTCTCATTGAAACAATCTGAGTAGCTTGATGCCTCAAACTGTCAAGCTGGCTAACAGTCAATGGATGTATATAGTGCATTCTTGGCAACAAGGGCCGTGAATACATGTGCATCATATTGACAAAAGATGAACAAGTGAACCTCATAGCCAGGTGAATCTCACCCATCTTCTTCACCCCATTCGGGTGAAGAACAAGAAGTGGATAGGAATGTGTGTAGACCCGATCAGTCTCAAGGGTGGAAAGACGAACCCGTACCTTTCCAATCTTTGCATCTCTTGCCCCTCCAGCCTTGTCACCACCATGCAGATGACAGTTATCAAATACACCAATTGTAATGACAGTGCATGGATCAAAAACCTCCCAAGTATATTGCTCATTCCACCTTGGTGCAAAGCTATCAATGATTGTCCTTGTCCTGACCCACTTCTGCCCATATTTTGCTACACAATAAGCATCCGTTCTCCCCCTCCCATCTTTTGTCTTCATTGGCATCAAACCCTGAGCATTCAATATCCCTAGTTCAAGAACACCAATACCAGGCATCCACAGTTGTTTCGCTGTTGGGCGAAGATCACTGCTGTAGTGAGTAGATTCATCTAAAACATGATAACCACCTTCTAGACAAACCCTCATGTGAATCCTGCTTGCAAATTTGGTGTCTTTCTTCTCCCCTTCTATCACAATATGCCTTTCCAGATTGAACCACCTTGTGTTCACAGGTTTCTCATCTAGTCTCCTCTCCACATACTGCAAAGGAATTGCACACCTCCCCAACACTTCATCCTTGTTAGGCGCAACTCTATCCTCCACACTCAAAATCAGCGGCTCCTCAAACTGTTCCGCCGCCACAAACATCAAATCCTCATTCCACATTGGATTAATACTCCTACTTTGAGAGATTCTAGTCCTCAAGGCCTGATTCCCCAGAATAGCCTTCACAAAAACCTCAGGGTATCTACCCTTATCAGTTGGCATCAGGTCCTGTGCCTCTATCACATTAACCCTCAAATACCAAAGCTTGGGAGACAGATACACTTTCGATCTAATGTTCGCAAGAGCATCACTCCCACCAACCATTGCAGCATCCGAGTGCCAAGCTTCAGGAAAAGCCTCATCAGCCTGTGTACCCATCCAAACAGCCAGCATCAGCTCCCCCTTCGCCTTGTCACTCTTCCTATCCTCCAATCTATACCACTGAGGTGCCAGAGGGCTATCCGGAGGCACCCTTTTCGGGATCTCATTCAGGTCAAACCACACCCGGCCGATGAAGTCATCTTTCAGAACATCCTTATCTATCACATTAACCTCCAGAATCGAGGCCTGAAGCTGGTCCTTGGAGAAGGCAAAAACCTGGTTCCACTCAGGATGGGTGTTCTTGGCGAAATTCCTGGTGGTGCCCTTGTAGTTCCCAAGCTTGACTTCAACATAAGGATCACAACTCCCAGTGATATCTTTCGCGGGCAAGTCCTTCGCCTTCACTACCCTCACATAAAGGTACTGCATTTGCTCAACGAGATCATAGGTGCTGGTAAGTCTATCACCGGAAACCTTTCCGCCTCCAAGGTGGGGCTTGGTCTCCTTCAACAGAAAATCTTCAGGTGGAGGCCTCTGCATTTTTCCCTCACTTCAGAGAACCGAGAAACCAAAATTCAAAATTATAATCCAAAGCCTTCAACAACCGTTCCCAGGAGCCTAAAAAAGAGGAAAACACTCAAATAGCCGTTACAACATGCTCTACTTAACCGAGGCACCTAAAAATTCGGGAAAATTTTAAAAAACACACATCAAAAGAAGATATTATAATCGAGGTAACAGCAGCTGAAACTCAAAAAATGTGCATCACTGGTAAAAACATAAAACATAAAACGTTTATAAACAGCAATGACAAACCTAGATCTCAGATTTCACAAACTGTTCGATGGCTCCAACGTCAAGAGAGAAAAAACCAACAATTTTCTCAGAAAATGTTAGATCCCATTGTTTAACCTGCATTACAAGATGAAAAATTATATACTAAAAAAGCAAAAAGAAAAAAACAGAAATGTAGTTGTGTAAAATGCAGCACAAGACGAAAAAGTAACGTTTCAAGGTTTTGTACTTTGAGCATTTTGAAACATTGAAACATGGTAGTAAAAACAACACTTCCTTAACTACAGAAAAGACTGTTACGAAACAACAAAAACACTTCAATTATTCGTGGATTTATGTGTTCTCACTCCGTCACATTCTCCCATAAATTATTATTTTTTCTTTAAAAAAAACGCATTTTTCTTCGTACCAAACGGCGTCGTGGCTTGCCACACACCACACAGAAGAAACCCAGAAAATGCGACGGTGCATGCGAGAATCCGAGACGCTCTCAGCACTCAGCGAGAGTCAAATGACAAAAAACGGAAAGAGAAAGAAACAAAAAAAAGGGGGAGAAAAGGAAATAAAGGTGGTTTTTTTTTCTTTTTTTTTTTGCTTTAACTTTTGTTGAATGTGGAACGATAGAAGAAGCGGTGAGAACTGAGGAGTGAAGAGTGTACCTTGTCAAAACGGTATCGTTGTGGGGTGTGTAAGATTTTTCATTCAGAAGCAATGGAGCCCAAGTGTGTTATCACTTCTGAGAGTGTGAGACAGAAGAGAGAGAGAGAGATAACTCTTTCTCGTCACAACTGAGAAGATATTACGAAAGATGAATATCAGAATGAATGTAGTAATATTATTATTATTTGCTTTTTGGTGTGTGAGTGTGTGTGTTTTTCTTTCTTTTCTTTGATTTTTTCTTTGGCTTTCGCTGCTTTTATTTGTCTGGTTGTGGGGGGTGGGATCTGATGAATCTACGCAAAAGAAAGAAAGAAAGAAAGAAATATACGTAGAAATAGAAGAGAAGCTCTTCACTTGCTTTGTTACGGTAGACTGTACCTCTGTGTTGCAGTAGTAGTAGTAGGAGTGGTGCTTGCGGCATAGGGCGTAGTGAAGCCGTGCTGTGGACCCCACTCAGAAGCTTACACGTGTGACACACCATTTGAAGTTTTTATTTTTTATTATAGTATATTATATAAATAATAAATAATAAACACAAGGGTGTCTTTTGTCATTCGTATCTTTTTTATCATTCAAGTAAACGGGAGTGTGGATAAAGTGAAGGAAAAAGGAAAGAAATATTTTATATTTTTTGAATGATATTTAATTTAAGAAAAAATAATAATAATATAATCAGAAGATATTTTGTAACTATTTTAATATTTCCCTTTTAAAGTAACGGAATTAAATTTCAAGATTTAGGTGCTGTACATTTTTTAGTTTAATATCAGTAGCTATGCATTTAAGATTTTGTTTCAGTAATTGATTTTCGCAAACAATTTGAAGGCAACGTTATAATGTGATAAATAATGTGATATTATAGTAAAATATCATATTATTATTTATTAAATTATATAATGTAATAAATAATTAATAAAATTATATAATTATTTGATATTAAAAATATATCTAAAATTGAAGGTTAATTAAATAAATCTTATTTATTTTCAAGAAACATAATTCATAGAATTTATAATTTTTAAGAACATGATTTCAAGACATAAAAAGACTTTTCTTACTAAATGTCTCCTGAGTAAAATTTTAGTTTTAAATATTGTGGATAGAAAAAATAATATATATATATATATTAGAAATTGAGCATTTTAACTGTAATTTAGTATTTTGAATTTTTATTATATATGAGTTACGCTTCAAAAGAGAATAAATTTCATTACATGATTTATTTATACGAAAAATAAATGGAATTGTCTTGTCATTGGATCCTTAACCAACAAGGCTTTAGGTGTATTATGATAAGATTGGGAAAAACCTCAAATTTAGCCATGTTCTGGCCTATTTATTTGGTAAAGTATTTTTTAGTGATAGATTTTAAATTGAGATTTTAGATTATTTTTTGTGGATTTCACAATGTCATGTAGGATTTAAGATTTTTTAATATCTTTCTCATTTTTTTTTTAGTGATAGATCTTATTTTGAGATCTTAGATAACTTTTAATGGTTTCACATAAACCACACTTTTAAATATTTAAATATTTATTAAATTAAATTAAATTAAATTAATTAAATAATTAAATTTAATTAATAAAACATGAAAAGAAAAAATATATAAATATTATGAAATGAGAAATTTTAATTAATTTTTATTTATGACTAAATGTTAAAGAAATGAAAATACAAAAATTTGATAATAAAAAAGTGCAAGACATTAATTCCAAAAAAAAATCAAATTTCATTATTTCCATGACTATAACATTTACAAATATGTTCCACTAATTGAAGTTGTTGATGAATTCCTCTTGTATACATAACGCGTCTTGTTTGCAATATAATGTATGCCAACATTATATCCTTTATTGTATTCATGTTCCAGACACGTGATGAACCACATATAATTGCGAATCGAGATTTGAGCACATCAAATGCTCGTTTCGCATCCTTTCTCATCCTTTCTCACTGCTTCTTGACATTTTGAAAATAATTTTCTTTTGGGACCTTGTGGCATTAGTATGGTTTTCACAAATGTGGCCCAATTAGGATAAATATCATCTGCAAGATAGTATCCTATATTATATGGAGTTCCATTAATTGTAAATTGTACTGGAGAACCTCGACCTTGCAAAACCTCATCAAACACAGACGATTAACTTAACACATTAATATCATTGTTTGAAACCGCAACTCCAAAATATGCATGTCAAATTCACAAGTCTTGTGAAGCAATTGCCTCAAGTTTTATTGTGGGTTTGCGATGATCACCTCTACGAAATTGATCCTACCATGCAACTGGACAATTTTTTCACTCTTAATGCATGCAATCAATAGAACCTAACATAACTAGAAACCCTCGTGCATCTCCAATTTGTAATAATCAGTTTATGTTATTGTTGTTGGGTCTTCTCAAGTACTCTTCTCCAAATATCTCATTAACACCCCTTACAAATTTTTGTAAGCATTGAGTTGCAGTGCATTCGTCAATTCTAACGTACTCATCCACACAATCAGTAGTATACGAATAGCTGCAGTGCATTTCTGCAATGGTGAGAGACCTATTCTACCAACAGGATCAGGTCTCAATTGGAAATACTCATTGTGGTTATTAAGAGCGTTGACAATTCGGTTGAACAATTGTCGTCGCATTCAGAACCTATGTCGAAATTGAGTATCTCTGTATACCGAATTTTCTAAGAAATAGTCATTCATCAATCGTAGATGTCCATCTTCACGATTGTGATTAATAACTCTTCTAGGCCTTCGTGTTGACTGTTGTTACCTCCTTGATGTTGCATCGCTCCTTAGTAGCTCAATATTTGTTCATCACTATCGTCGTCGAGTGTTTCATAAACAATTTGTTTCCAAACTCTATCTAATTCATTATTTTGATCCATTGTATGAATGATTGATTGCATAAACAAGTGAAAAAAATATTATTCCCAAGAAATGTACAACAGTGAATGAGAATTGAACAATTAAATATCAAATCATGCAATGACTAGTTTTGCAACTGCTAGTTTTATAACGGCTAGTTTTACAACCACTAGTTTTATAATGACTAGTTTATTAATTATAAAAAATTGAACAAATTAAATCACAACAAATTAAAATATGGTTACAACAAATTAAAATATAGTTACAACAAATTAAGACTATCTAACAAATTAATACTAGATTCCTAGTTTACGCCTAATTATTTTACAAAAGGCTTGAAGGTCTTCGAGTTGAGTTTCAGACACTGTAGATGTGTCCTTCATTAGAATGTTGTAATACTCCTTTTCCAATTCTTTCTCCCTTAAGACTGCTAATTTGGTGTTAACAACATTTTTTCTCTCATTGCTTCCTCTATACCAATCAAGTCCACAACATTGGTAGATGTTCCTACTTCTTTCCCCTTGCTCTTCCATTTGGCTGCCTTTTGACCCAATGGACGGACAATTGGAGATGGTATGTTAGCTTCGACATCTTCGACCGGTGTTTCTAGATTAGATGATGGGGAATATGCCCCATTTGTGGTTATCTTAATCCTTTTAGAGCAATTTTCAAGAAATTGGCCTAACCATTTTGGTTGATCTTTCAGAAGTCACTAAGCGTGTTCCAAACCAAAATCGCTTCTTTCGTCTTCCTTCCATATGGCATATGCATCAAGCATGACATCGTTATCTATGCAATCACTTTTCTTCAATGATACCGTTTGTTTGTAATGACCCTTCAATTCTTGCAAGCCGAGATTAATTTTTTGTCATCATGATTTTTTTAGTTGATTCATTGAATTGTGGAAATTGTGTACCAACTTCATCATTTGAAACCATGGTAGGATTGTTTGGTGACATTGAAAGAAATGTTTGAGAACTATGAGAATTTATGGTGGAAGGAGTTTGAGTATTTGACATAAAATAATTTGGTGGTAGTGGTGGGAAAAAAAGAGGACAATTTTCTGAATTTTGAGTTGAAAGAGGCATGTGATAATTTTGTATAAAAATTATATAAGTTTGTCAATCAAATTGATTTGGACCCATTTCACACAAATAAAATTTAACTCAGATTGAGATTGGAGAAAAAAAAATTGACAAATGAAGAATGAGAATGAAAATTGTATAAACAAATTTTGTGTATAATGAACCAATTTATAATTTGTTTATCTCCCTAACAACTATTTTTTTGTACTGTACTGACTGGTTTTTAAGTTACCGTTATTGTATATCGATCACTTTTTTTTCATACATTCTTTTCCTTCTATTCCTCCTCAACGTGTTTTTCCTCTTTTCTTTTTTCTCCCTCTCTCCTCATTTCACACCATTTAACTTTCATAACCTTCCTAACTTCTTTTTTCTCCTCCCCTTCGTCGCGACCAACCCCTTCCTCTTCCTCTCCACACGTGACCCCCTACCTCCCCTTTCCTCCATGCACACGAACCCCCTTTCCCTTCCCCTTCCCCTCTGTGCGTGATCTCATCCTCCCCTTTCCTCCACACACGCACGAACCCCTTCCCCTTGGTATGTTTTTTTTTTTTCCACGGTTTTTTCCATTGGGTTGTTTATTTTTGTTCTTCTTTATTTTTGTTTGTTGTGTTCTTACTTCATTCCTATGGATTTGTTGTCTCCCACGTTTTATTGTTACTGTTGTTGATGAATAATTTTTTTAAAATCTATGCAAATCTACATAGTTCTTGTTGGAAGAACTGGATCTCCAACATGGAGATCTTGATGATTGTTTTATTGTTGGACCTGGAGAAGGTTAGATCTTCAGCATAATATCTATCCCCAAGATCCATCATTAAATATGCTTTTAGGTACTACTTGAATCTTGATTAAATCATGCCCATTTCTGGCCCACTCTAATCATATTTCTTTTGAATTTATAATATAGCATTTAATGGGCACTATGGTAAGTTTGGAGCATAATTGTTTTACTTATAAAATTAACTGTGTTTTTTTTTTTATGAATGTCCAAGGGGCTAAAACACTCTAAGGAAGACAACTTTATTAATATTCACGAGAAAATAAAATACCAGATAAATCTATCATAACAAGGCAATGCAAAAAAGAACAGTAAAACATAAAAAAAAAAAATTGTTTTCTCCATAAATGGATAGCTAGCTTATACTTAGCAAGTGCATTTGCAACTTGGTTTGCTTTTCTATAGATGTAAGACCATGAGATCATCCCATGCATTCCCGCCAGCTCTTTTATAGCTTCCATTAAAGGTTTGGTAGAATGCGTTACAGGACAAATGCCCCTAATTAAGTTGATGACGGTAATAGAATCAAATTCCACCTAAAGACTTCTAAAAACCCCTTGATCCAACAGTCTTGATTCCAGGGAAGATCGCCCACAATTTAGCCTACGTGATAGAACAAATACCCAAATTGTACGAAAATGATAGACAAACAACTCCCTGATGGTTTCTCATAATGCCACCACAAGACGCTTCACTATTGCTAGCAATTACCCCATCATAATTCAATGTCCAACGATTAGCCTCGGGAGGATTCCACAAAATCAAACTCATCCTCAATCCCCCCCTTAGCTCCACTAGCAAGGGACATTTCATTATGAATGCTCGAACAAGATTGGTGGGTTAACACCGAAATAACAATTGAAATATTGTTTGAAGTGTAATGCTTATTATCAAATACAACTTCATTGTAGCATTTCCACAACTAGTTAAGAGTGATACCTAAATTCAGGGACCAATGTCTATAACTCATAACTAAATCATCAGCAAAGTTCCCTAACAACCAAGTCCTTAGGTCAGACTAGAAGAATGAATCAGGGAGAAAGTTACTTGATGCTTTGATCCACACACTCCAAGCGATGAGGCGATACCTATAGAGATGAATAACAGTTTCACTATTGTTTGCACATTGGGGGCATCCAGGGGCGGGGCAAACTTTTTCGGGGCCCTGTTTAATATTTTCCTTTTTTAGAAAAGGGGGTCCTCAATTGACAATTTAAAAATAAATGACTCATTTAAATAAGAAAAATACTTTGCTCAAAAAATATTACCAAATTACATTCCAAAATCAGTTAAAACATCCTAAGGATTCTAACAAGTCATTTGAATAGAGTT
>PYAF01000247.1:283205-307691 GCA_007407185.1 Glycine tomentella
TATCTTTTAAATATATTTGCATATACACATATACATAACTTTTATAAAAAAATAGAAATAACAGAAAATATTTTAAATTAATGTTATTGTTTTAGAATATTTATAATATGCTATGAATTTGAAACAAATATTAATTTGAATGTTTAAATTATAAAAATCATATAAATACTATAATTAACGTAATGAAGCATTTTAATGAATCCAAAATGGACAAAATCATTTACGTTTTGATCAGCTAGGTCTTTTTAATAAAAAAAAGATGTTGTTGACTAAAATTTTTTTAGTCTATATCATTTGTATCTTTTATTGATAATGATCTTCTTCAAGCTTTGTAGGACTATTATATTCTTCCTTTAAATATTTAATAAATCAGTTCTAATTTAATATTATTTTTTATTATTTATATCAATTAAAATTAGTAAATATTGATTTTATTATTTTTTACAATGTTATTGTTATTTTTATTTTATTTATATGAACTTTATATCCGGTCAAAAATATATTTGAACTTTATAATTTGATTATATTGTATTGATTTTTGAGTATTTTTTTGGATATTATGTTATGAGTACGAAGTATCCACCAATTTTGTTAATAACCAATTTTTTTAAGAAGCCTGGTTGGTCACCTTTAATCAGATTCTTTCTTTTCAGTCACATTCTTTTACATCCACAAGGCTCAAACTCAAGATTTTGCTTGAGGGTACTGAGTCTAGTACAATTCAAACCAACAACATGTTGATGACTTTTGAGTATAAATTAAATAGTATACTTATTAATTAACTTGTATGCTATGTTTTTTACTATTGTGATATTAATTAATTTAAATTAGAAAATATAATTACTTGTCAACTATAATATCTAATCATTCTAATCATAATAGAATAAAAATATATATTAGTATTATTAATTAATTTTAATTATATGTTTTTTTCAATCTCCTCGTTTCTATTATTGAATTCATCTATCACCGACCCCAATTAGCTTGAGCTAAAGGTGATATTAACGTTGATGTATTGATTGAAATCTTCTAATCATTAATGATTATGTAATATAATTTAGTGAGATAGCAGATAGAAGTAGATTTCCCTTAGGAAGCGTTAGGCAGGGGAGTAATTTTTTGTTTCCGAGAAGCCATAGGTTGGTAAAGTTGTATACATTTTAAAAAAACATTATTGTGATAGAAGGTTTCACATGAATGGTTTTTTAGTTATGTTTCTCATGAAAACTTTTTCATAAGAGGAGGTGAGAATCTTACTTTTTTGAGTTTAGTGTTTCTTTTACTACAGTAAAATATCATGGTACTCTTAAATATTTAATGTGAAAAATAATTAAAATAACTGATAAAAATATCACTTCAAGAAATTTTCTAAATATTCTAATGAACAATTAAACAAATTTTATTCCTTCTCAGGAAACATGATTCCTTGGATTCATGATTAATAGGTCATGATTTTCAGGCATGAAAAAACTTCTCACCTACCAAACTCCCCCTTAGTGTGTGTGTGTGTTGGAATATCTTTAATCTTTAATTCTCATTTCAGAATTCTTTATTCTTTTATGCGAAAACCTAGATTCACAGCTATACAACCTAGAACAATTACCAAAGGTCCTAGGATTTACAATATGTTTGATTATTAAAGATTAGTTAAAATACCTGGATTCATAGCTGGTTCCTTATGTAAGCATTCTTCGACTATTGTTGCAATATCTTTGCAGCTATTCATCACGAACACAAACAAAGACAATGACTTTATGATTCTTCCTTAACGAGAACCTCTTTATTCTTTAACGGGACTTTCGTAACTCTTTAAATGGAGAGATGATAAACCATGTGAAATGACTTGGTATATAGGGGGACTGTAGCCTTCTTATAGCATGTTAACCTAATAGGTTTCTCATTATTCCCTAATTGACCAACACTAACATTTACTCATTTAAGCTCGTATAATCTTATCTTAGTAGTCTAACGGGCTCACTTAATTTAATCACACAAAATAAAGCCTACTAATGATAAATAACCAATATAATTGCCTCAATATTAGCCCACATTAGATAATGGAATAGAAAATTCCAACAATCTCTTACTTGGGTTACATATTGTAACAATTGTACCACAATTCCTTAGATGCGTATTCGTATGTTATTTATCTTAGATTTCCACCTTAACAATCTGGATCATCTCATGTATCAATAATGAAATAATTGCGACTTTCGTCATTATAGCAAATGTGACTAGACCCCATGACCACCATATTAATACACTTAATGACATAGATCAATATGGATGAGTAAGATGGATATTACATGCAATGTGATCTCAATCATGCCTATTTTCAATCAGTCAAACTTAAGTCTTTAGTGAGATCAATTTTAAGTCCTTAAGTATAATTTAAATATTGCACGTAAATAAACAAATTTCATAAGAAACTTATAAAGCGTAATCTTATTTACGCAAAAAATTAAATACATGAAATCTTAATCCCAACATAGAACATATAGGCTCCCACTAAACTAACGCAACAACTGAAACAATACCAAACAAGCAACACAAATGCTCACACTTTAAGAGTTAAGCATTAGTTAGCGAGTTAGTTAGCATATTGTCTTTTCCTATATATGTTCTATATAAAAAAATATTTTCTAAATTCTTTCTTTAACAACCAATTGTTTTATGTCAATAACCTTTGACCTGGTTGAATTCTTATTGTTATTGGAGTATAACACTACTAAATTATTATCACGATAAATCTCTAATGACCTCTAAACGTTGGTAACAACAAGCAAGTCAGTAACAAAATTTAACAGTCATATCATATGATTTTATGCCTTAAAGCTAGATATTAACTCCACCATCATGGTTAAAAATGTATCCTAATTCTATATTATTGAGGCATCCCACAAAACTTTTGATATGTAAGCATGTAGTTTCTTGTTCTCTTCAAATAATGCATTATGCACTTTACTACTTTCTAGCGTTGTATACCATGATTACTCACATATCTCCCTATGACTCTCACTAAAAGCTATGTTAGGAAGAAAATAAAATTAAGTATATAAAAGACTTCTTATAGCTAAAGCATAAAGAATCCTTTGCATATTTCTTTTAAGATTACTAATGAGGCACTGTTTGAGACTAACTTGTCTCCTTTAACAACATGCTGATGTATTTTATGGTTTATAATCTTTCATGTTCAATATATCCAAAATTGTATTGGTAATTCTTTTGTGACAATAAGACTATATTATGATTAGAAAGATGTCATCAACATATAATACCAAAAGGACAAAATTACTAGCTCCCACTAAACTTTTGATATATGCAATCATACCAAAATTTCCTTAAATTCATAAGAGGTAATAACTTGGTGAAATTTGTAATACCATTGACGAGAAGCCTATATAAAGTCATAGATGAATTCCTTTAGTTTTCACACTATTATCTTTGAATTACCTTAACAAACTTTTCTTGTTGCACCATATTGTTTCATTAAAGTTGTCATTTAGAAACATAGTTTTTACATCCATCTAATGCAACTTTAAATAGTCTTTACATCCATCTAATGCAACTTTAAATTAAAACGAGTTATTAGTGTTATTATAGTCCTAAGAGAGTCTTTCTATGAAACTGGAGAGAAAGTTTCTTTATAATCAATGTCTTCCTTTTAAGTAAAGTTTTTGGGAGCAAGACGAGTTTTATATATCTCAATATTATCCTTTGAATCCCTTTCAATTATAAATATTCGTTTACAACTTATGAGATTCACACCTTTAAGTAATTTTGACGATATTTCAAAAGTCAATGTCAATCATTGATTTTATCACATCATTAATAACAATAATCCACTTTCAAAGGTTAGAACATCATATGACTTGATAAAAGTTGATTAGATCTTCCTCACTCAACCTAATGTCATATTCATATTCTTAAAGAAATGCACCATAATCATCCAAAATTGCACTTCTCCTTTCTCCGTGGATCTTCTGAATGGCACTTATTGAGCCTGATGAGTTTGGACTATAGGTGATGCTTGAGGAGGAATCTTAGTGTTGTTTTGTCCTTGAATGATGTTAGGAATAACATCCTTATTAATTACTAGATCTATTACAAAGACTTGTCATTTTTCAATAAGAAGTTTCATCAAAGACAACAAATCTTATGTTTCCTTCCCCTTCAAACTCAACTTCATCAAGGAATCTTGCATTTCCGTCTCAAAGAAGAATTTTGTAGTGGGTTTGTAAAACTTATACCTGCGAGAGCATTCAATGTTACCAGCAAAGTAGCACCTAATAGTCTTTAAGTCTAGCTTACCTTCATGTGGTTTATAAGGTCTTTACTTCAGTTGGTTATACCCAAATGCGTATGTACCTAATGTTGGGCTTTTTTCCAATCCATTCCTTGTAAGGGGACTTAGTAACTACTTTATTTGGTATCCTATAGAAGATATATATTGTAGTCTTTAATGTCTTTTTCCCAAAGTCATTGTGGCAGAGAAGAATCACACTTCTTACCATATCCTTAAGAGTCTAGTTTTGTCATTCTACAACTCTATTAATGCTAGGTTTTCCCAACAATGCAGAACAATTTCACACTTATTGAAGAAAAAAATGATGAGCTCTAAATGTTTCTTACCTTAGCTATCATATCTACCATAGTATTCACCACCACATTTAGAATTGATAGCCTTAATTTTCTTTCCCAATTGAAGTTCAACTTCACCTTTGAAAGACTTCAAAATGTCTAGAGATCGAGACTTCTCACAAATTAAATAAAGAGTGATCGTTTATAAACATAATAAAATACATTTGTCTATTCCACGAATGCATAGGGAAGGGACCCCAGATATCTGTATGAATTATTTCTAAGATATCCTTGGCTTTTTCGATACCTAAATTTCTTTTGTTTGTTGGTTTTCCTTAATACACTTAATACAAACTTAAAAGTATGACAACTCTAAGAATTTCCTCCGACACAAGCTTTTGAAATCTATGTATAGAAATATGGCCTAAACGCTTTATGCCATAAATTGGTGGAATTCTCCTTTAATTTATGTTTTGTACCACATGAATATGTTTGCAAATAGGAATACTCAATATCAATTAAAGACTTGTAACCAAGAACATGGAAAAATCAATCATTATAATCACCACACATCCACCACTACAAACATGTAAGTCTTCCTTTGGACCGAACACAATTCACATGAATAATTGCACACAACATCCATGTAGATTCAATCAAATTAACCTACACAATAGATGTTACTTTGGTAATATGTTATTAAAATTAAACAAACCAAAAATACTAGACAATTTAGTTAAATGGGAGGTCTTAAATTTACACATTTTATACATATATATACAAAATCCAAAATTTCATATCTATATCACCACCTAGAAATCACAACCTAGTAGTCCTTAAATGAGAGAATTATCTCAAAAAAATATTTTTGATTTCAAATTTTCCAAACACATCAATATTAACATATAAATTAATATTTCAACTATCGATTTGAAAATTAAAAAAATATTAAATAACCCAAATCACACTACTTTACATATAATCACAAAACACTAATAGCAACTTACCACAATTAATTCACTAATATCATACACTGAAGTAAATATCACATGATAATATCCGAACAAATACCATGTTGAAATCAATATTATAATGTAATAATAATGAATTCAAATTATTGATGACATTCCCAAACATAATAAGCTTATATATCTCACACTTACCCCATGAAGGAATGTAATAAACTAATATACCAAATATTTCGTTATTACTAACCAAAATCTAAAGGGGTGTCATCAATTTCTTAAAAAAAAAATATTTAAAGAAACCTTTGAACGACATTGCTTAGAACCACCAACTCCTTAATATATAATAATATTAAAATATATCATTAGCCATTATTTTTTAATGTCATAGAAACTTTTCGTATAAATATGCCTTGATGCGTCAATTTCTTGGAAAAATAAAAGATTTGCATAAAAAGAATTGCTTTCCACAATTCATAAATCTTGTAGAAATTTATTGAATCCAATCATAATATGCTTCCTATATATCACCATATCAAACTTTTTTTAAAAAAAGTTTCAAAACAATTTTTTTAATTCAGAATCTTTCTTTTTATCATGACACATCCTTGACACGAGGAGCACGATGTAGAATCTGAAATCAAAATCTCATTCGGATAAACTAATAAAACAAAAGCATCATTATTAAAATACCCAAACACAAAGATCTCATCATGATTGGAAAAAAAATATTAATTCTATCTTAATACTTTGATTTCCTTATAATCAAACAATGAAGGCCTACTCTGATACCACTTGTTGGAATATCTTTAATCTTTAATCCTTATTTCATAATTTTTTATTCTTTATACGGAAGCCCAAATTCACAAGTATACAACCTAGAATAATTAACAAAGATCTTGGGATCTACAACATGTTTGATTATTAAGGATTAGATAAAATACCAAGATCCATAGTTGGTTCCTTTATCTAAGCATTCTTCAACAATTGTTACAAGATTTTTGCGACTATCCATCACGAATATAAACAATAACAATATGGTTATTCCTCAATCGGAGCCTCTTTGTCCTTCAACGAGACTTTCGTAACTCTTTAGATTAGAAGAATAGAAACTATGTGCGATAACTTAGTATATTGAGAATCATAATGATGTGTTGCAAACACATCTTAGTTTTAGGATAGTTTTAGGTTATATTTTGATTAAATAATTAGGAATTAGATTAGTTTTATTTAGTTTATTAATATTATTTTATTTTATCTTATTTCAATATCAATTGTACAATTTCAGGTCAAAAGAGGAGAATAAAAGGCAAGAAAAGAAGAAAAGCAAATTCAAAGTCTCGCGCGGATCGCGCCAGCGTCCGCGCGAACCACGCCACATGCAAAATACAGTGCCCAGCTCGAACACTTCACGCCAATTGCGCCGACTCCACGCTACCAGCGCCATCCTTTAGAAGGCCTGGCGCGATTCGCGCCAGGTTTCGCGCGATATGCGCCACAAGCCTTGGGAGCAATTTTCATTCGTCAATTCCACGCGATCAGCGCCACAGACTCGAATAGATGGCGCAAGTAGCGCCATGACCCGCGCCAGCCGCGCTGCGAAGGCGCTGTTTCCTTAATTAAAAAGATATGATTCGAATTTGGCAGAGAAAATAGGCTTTGTTATCCTAATTAAATCTATCTATAAATAAAGGCCTCTGGGACTGACTCTTGGCATCCATTCTATCATCTAATAATTCTCCAATACACTCTCTCTCTCATTCTAAACCTTTGGAGGTCAAGGATCAAGGCTAGGTCACTGCATAATGTTTTATTTGACAGCTTTTGGGTCCTTGAAGCCTATGGCAGGCTAAACTTGTATTGTGGGAAGGCCATGAACTGATGTAACTCCTCTGTAACTTGATTGGTATTGAACTATAAATGCTGTTTTGATTATTTTATTCTATTCTGTTCTTCTTGTTTAATTCTTATTTGGAATTGGCCATTCTATCTAAGTATTGAGGGTTAGAATTCACAATGGGGACGTTGGGGTTCTAATTTCTGACCTGTTTAGAATAATAGTTGTTCTTCACCTAGGAATAGGGATGCGTGGCTACAGACTTTATAATATAGTCTTTTGTATGCTTAATTTGATAGATTTCACCAAGGAATTGAGTCTTCGATTCAGGTTAAAGGGTTAATTCACTAAGGAATTAGGAATTAACTAATTTAGGAAAGATTTATTTTTTGAATAATCATAACAAGAACACATAGGATTTATTCTCTGAATACTTAGTTTGACAGAATCACTAAGGGTTTAGGGTTCGCGATCGAATTAAAGGGTTAGGTTGCTAGTTATCTAGGATTTACAATTATAGGAGAGATTTATCTTGTGTGTAACCTAAGCTAATAAACCAATCAAGTGAAAGAGGTAGGGAACAAAAGGGATTGTGCCTGACCACAATTGTTTCTTTCATTGGTAATATTTTAATTAATTTACTGCATTTATTTAATTTCTATTTTAATTCAACTCTTCAACACAACACAACAAATTCTTCTTTATTTTTTGTTTTTATTTTCCAATTACTTAGAATTAATTTTACCGTGAAATTCACCCCAATCCCTGTGGAGAACGATAACTCACTTACCTAAACTTTATTACTTGTAAACGATCGGTGCACTTGCCGTAATCTCACAACAAGTTTTTGGCGCCGTTGCCGGGGATTGGTTAAACGGATTTTTACAGCAATTTTTAATCTTTGTGAATGGAATTTTTGTTACTAATTGCTTCTCTGAGTTTTATGCGAGGTTCAAACCTTGAGGACTTACAGTTCGATCCTGAAATTGAAAGAACATTCCGAAGGAGACTAGCCAAACAAAGGAGAAGAGAAGCTGAATACTTTGACTTTGATTCAATTCCTGAATCGGAGTTAGAAGCAGAGATGGCTGAAGAACAACATAATCAGCCAAGGATGAGACCTGAAGATGAACTAATGGAGGATATTCTGGCTCCTTTGTTCACAAGACCAAACTCCAGCATTGTAAGGCCGCCAATACAACCTAACCATTTTGATATAAATCCTTCATTGATTGTATTGGTGGAAAGAAGTCAGTTTGGTGGAGAAGATTTTGAAGACCCACATGATTTCATAGACAGATTTCTGAGAATCTGTGACACTATCAGACACCAAGGGGTCTCAGATGATGCGGTAAGGCTAAGCCTATTCCCTTTTTCTGTTAAGGGAAATGCATTGAGATGGTTAAATAGACAAACATCAAATAGCATCTCAACTTGGGAGGACTTAGTCTCAAGATTCTTTGCCCAATACTTTTCCATGGACAAATATAACCGGTTGGTGAATAAAATCACTAACTTTACTCAGAATGGAAGAGAATCCCTATGTGCTGCATGGAATAGATTCCAAGAGTTGATCAGGAGATGCCCATAATATAACATGCCTGTGGGTAAGCAGGTACGTATTTTCTTTAATGGTATGACTCCTAAAACTCGTATGATTGTTAATGTTGCAGCAGGGGGCACAATCAGAACAAAAACTGCAGCTCAAACCTATGAGCTAATTAAATCTCTGGCCTGTACTGAAAACGAAAGCATTACCATTCAGCCAAAGAGAGAACCAATACAATTGTGCAGCAATGATGCCATGCTTGCAGAGCAGAAAATTTTAGCCCAACAGCTGGCTAAGTTGAATGAAAAAATTGATAGATTACAAGTCTCTGCAGCCCAAGTTTCAGCCAGCAAGCCACATGTCTGTTGTGAATACTGCCAAGGTGAGCATGAGTCTAATGTTTGCCCTATTCTTGTTGGAGCTGACCCTGTGCAGGTTAATGGAGTGTGGAATGATCCAAGACAGCAACAGCCATATCAGAGAAACAACAATTTTGCTGCTGGAAACAACTACCAGAGTAACATTCAAGGAGGAGGACTAGACTATAAGTCCAACAACTATCTGCAGCCTCCTCCCATTCCCACTACCAATATTTCTAAACTGGAGAAGGTAGTAATGCAGTTGTCAAAAACAACAACAGAATTCATCCAAGAGACTAGAGCTCACCATAGAAATCAAGATGCCTCTATCCGGAATCTTGAAATTCAAATTGGTCTATTGGCAAAGCAAATTTCTGAGAGGCCACAAGGACAGTTCCCCAGTGACACAGTGACAAAACCAAGGGAATAGGTCAATGCTATCACCACCAAGAGTGGTAAGGTGTTTACTTCACCGGAAAAGCCTAAGGTGGAGAAAAATTCTGCAGCTGAAGCAGAAAAAGAAAAATCTGCAGAATCAGAGAAGAAGAAGAAAAATACTGCACCTCCAAAGAAGCAATGGGATTTCTCTCGCTTTGAGAAACCCCCATATCCGGTGCCAACCAAGCAACAAATCCAACAACAGCAGTTTGCCAGGTTCTTAGACATGTTTAAAAAGTTGCATATAAATATTCCATTTGCTGAGGCATTAGCTAATACGCCTCATTATGCAAAATTCATGAAAGAAATTCTGTCTAAGAAACATAAGTTAAAGGAAGGAGGAACCATAACACTCACTGAGGAGTGTAGTGCCATCATTTTAAGAAAGCTTCCAAAGAAATTGAAAGATCCTGGAAGTTTTAAAATCCCTGTAGCAATAGGAAATACAAATATAGGGAAGGCACTTTGTGACTTAAGGGCTAGTATAAATTTAATGCCATTATCAATGTGTAAGTCCCTAGGCATAACTGAATTAAAACCTACCGGAGTTTCCCTACAATTAGCAGATAGATCTTTAAGGAAACCATCAGGGATAATTGAGGATGTTCTAGTAAAGGTAGATAAATTCATCTTCCCTGCAGATTTCATTGTTTTAGATATGGAAGGTGAAAGTGAAATTTCCCTTCTGTTAGGAAGATCATTTTTAGCAACTGCAAGGGCATTGATAGATGTAGAACAAGGAAAATTGGAATTAAGGATGGATGATGAGACTGTTATTTTTAATTTTTTTAATACTGTGATTAATCCATCTAACAATTATAATTGTTCTAGGTTGGATTTGCTACATAACATGAGTTGTGCAGGTATAACAACAGAATTTACAGCAGCAACAGATGCAGAAACTGCAGAAAATACTACAGCAGAGACAAATACAGCAGCAAAGAGGGCAGAAAAGAATTTAGCTGCAGCAGCAAAACCAGCAACCTCAGATTATGCAGCAAATAATGCAGTAGTAAATGCAACAAGGATAGTAAATGCAGTAATAGAAAGTGCTGCAGAATACAATACTGCATATAAAGAAAAACCAGCAGAACCTATGCTGGAAATACTGCAGGAAGCTGCTAAAGTACTCAAGATTCAAGAAGATGATGTTCTAACTGAAGCACCAAAGGTAAAGCTGAAAAAGATTCCAGAAAAGGCTTTGGAAAAACCTGATAAGAAAGGTGTCAAGAAGTTGGAGGCAAGGAAGACCAAGAAGAGGCATAACGAGAGTCGCAAGAAAGAATTTGAGCCAGGACAAAAGGTAATGCTCGCAAAATATCGCATGATATTTCCAGGTAAGAAAGCATTCTGTTGGTCTGGTCCTTTCTTAATACAAAAGATTTGCTCGTTTGGATTCATAGAAATCATTCCTTTAGACAAAGGCAAACCCTTTAAAGTTCCCAAATGTCGGCTGAAACCTTACATTGAAGATCAAGTGGATAGTAATGCAATTCCTATTCCACTTAAATCCACTGATGATTAAAAAGCATGATGCGTCTAGCTAAGACGTTAAACAAGCAAATTGTGATGTAAATACATGTTTTTAAATTTCTGTTTTTAATTTGATAGCAGTAGATTTATAATTATGCATATTTAATTTCTAGGCATTTAGGTTCATGCATTTCCTTTAAGTTACTAAAAGCAAAAAGCAAAAGAGAAAAGGCTGTTCAAGAGAAGTGGCGCTAATCGCGCCAAGAGTGGCGCCACTCGCGCCATGGTCTCGGCTAATTCACGCAAACAGCACAGAGTCTCACGCGAATCGCGTGACAAGTTCGAACCCAGGTCTCTGAATTTCCACTCCCGCGCGAATAGCGCGGATAATGGCGCTAATCGCGCCAAGACACGGTCACTTCACGCTACTCGCGTGAATCCCAGCGCTGACCGCACCAAGATTTCGAGCCTGAGACCCTTCCAGTGCATACCCGTACGATCTGCGCCAGATTTCGCGCTGACCGCGCGGGATTTTGAAAACTGTTTTTATATTTAATTGATTATTAAAACTGGAATTGGGCCTGAATATGCAATATCCCAAAGCTGGGAATCATTGAGGCTAGACTTAGGATATGAATAATATTGGGTTTAAGTCCTGTGCATGATTGAAATTGTAAAACTTGCAGACACCCTAAATTACTTGAAATGTGAATTGCTTTAATTAATAGGGCTATGCTTGCATGAAATATTTGAATTCTGAAATTTTGACGCATGCAAGAACCCAAATCTGGGAATTGTTGCTAGGCATATCCATGGAATATGTTGAATTTGGTGGTTCTTCTTTGCGTTGATTTGATTATGTCAATTTGTCATATGCTTGAGAACTTAAATTTGGGAATCCACATTGGTAAGCCTTGCTTAATGTTAAATTGCTTTCTGATACTTGTAGCTTGGCTTGAATTGTTAATTTGAGATTTACAGGTGTTTGAGACCTGTTTTGGGGTGTATTAGAACTAATTGTGAAACTGCAACTTATGACCCCAAACAAACAACAAATAGCTTGTAAATTGGAACAATGGTAAGGAAATAAATCTGGGAATCATAGACACATTGTGGAATTCTGAGCAGTGTGATTTCCCAAATGCTTTTAACCTGTTTGCTTGTTAAACAATGAACTGTGCTGGTATTGTTTGAGCATCATTCACTGATGCACAGTTCATATGAATTGGTTATTATAGTTGACCTGAACCATATTGAAAGGACTAAATCTGGGAATTCAGCCCATTGAGTCAGGTATATGTCTGAAAATTTTCTGCAGGTCAGGGTGAAGAAGTTGAGAAGGGCAGCAAGCAAATTGTTGCTGCATCCTGCAGCAAATGACAACAGGGACCTTCAAATTTTCGTTTCTATTTTTAATTTTCAGTGTTTTATATCACTTAGGTTAGCTGTTTTGTTACTTAATTATTTTAAATGTATTCTGTTTGGACTGATGTCATTTTGGTTATGATTCTCAAATAATGCATACATAATTGAGTTGTTAGCAGCACATAATCCTTTTCATGTATTGCTGAGGACAACAATTTTCTAAATCTGGGAATGGGTGCATATGCAGTATTTGAAGAATCACATTCAAGAACAAAGGATTTCCAACAGAAAATTTTTGTTTTAGTTTTTAGTTTAAATTTTTAGCTGAATAATTCAATAAGTTGGCAGTACATCAGATTTTTCAGAACTAAAAAGTGAATGGACAAAGTAATGGATAGGATTCTCTAATGAAAGCTTGTGTGAAATGAAATATAGCATGAATTGCATGATACATGAATGGAATTTGATTGTTGGTATGTGATATGCATCTTGAAGTTGAAATGTTGCTTGATATGAAGTCAGCAGTGATAGACTTGATTTTAGCACCTGTGAGATTTTGAGCCAAACAATGATTATTTTTTGTTCTGAGACACTCCATTTTCATTGTACTCTAGAACTTGAATTGTTTCTCTGGATGCAGGTGTGAATTGACATGATTAAGGCAATTTCTTCTTCTGAAACCAGGGCCAGATTGACTTACCTTCAATTATTTTTCATTTGTACCTAATTTTGAGCTTTAGCCTTTCATTTCAATTACCCAAATCAGAGCTATATCCATTGACCAACCTCCCTGAGGCTAGAAAAGGTGTAATCTAAGTCCATGACAGTAGAAAAACAGGGAAGTGTTCATCAAAGCATGAAGGAAAACATGTTGAACTCAATTGGTGTGAAAGAACAAGAATAAACAAAGCACAGGCCAGTTGAAAAAAGAATAAAGCCTGAAAAGTTTAGTGGAAAATCTGAAAGTTGCTGTATTTAAGAAAAAGAAAGAAAATCAAAAAGAAAGTTTATTGTTTTATTAGAATAATGTGTGAATAAAGTACCAGATTTTGAAGAAAATGACAAGGAAGATGGAAGACCATAGGATTGGACTTAAGGGACTGGATCTAGCCTCATCTTAGCTACTTTTTCCAAAGATTTCCTACCTTTAGCCCAGCCAAGCTACAAGCCTAAAAGACCTTTTGATCTAATTATGCTTGCATCTGTTGAGAATATTTTCAAGCTTATGGTAGTATTTTGTCTATGTTGAGTGAGAGATTGATTAGCCTGATACACTTAAGTGCATGAGTGAATAAACACATTTCTGTGAGGAATACTCAAGTTACTCTCACTAATTGACAGATTTGAAAGTGCCATAGAAGCTTTGATATGAATTAATTATACTCAGCATGATAATTCTAGGATTGTAAATTGTGGTTCAGTTTGATTGTTGATCCTTGCTTTTATCTTAGAGTTCTGTCTGTTGCTGAGGACAGCAACTAATAAATCTGGGAATTGTTTGATGTGTTGCAAACACATCTTAGTTTTAGGATAGTTTTAGGTTATATTTTGATTAAATAATTAGGAATTAGATTAGTTTTATTTAGTTTATTAATATTATTTTATTTTATCTTATTTCAATATCAATTGTACAATTTCAGGTCAAAAGAGGAGAATAAAAGGCAAGAAAAGAAGAAAAGCAGCGCGATCCGCTAGAACCGCGCCACATGCAAAATACAGTGCCCAGCTCGAACACTTCACGCCAATTGCGCCGACTCCACGCTACCAGCGCCATCCTTTAGAAGGCCTGGCGCGATTCGCGCTAGGTTTCACGCGATCTGCGCCACAAGCCTTGGGAGCAGTTTTCATTCGTCAATTCCACGCGATCAGCGCCATAGACTCGAATAGATGGCGCGAGTAGCGCCATGACCCGCGCCAGCCGCGCTGCGAAGGCGCTGTTTCCTTAATTAAAAAGATATGATTCGAATTTGGCAGAGAAAATAGGCTTTGTTATCCTAATTAAATCTATCTATAAATAAAGGCCTCTAGGACTGACTCTTGGCATCCATTCTATCATCTAATAATTCTCCAATACACTCTCTCTCTCATTCTAAACCTTTGGAGGTCAAGGATCAAGGCTAGGTCACTGCATAATGTTTTATTTGACAGCTTTTGGGTCCTTGAAGCCTATGGCAGGCTAAACTTGTATTGTGGGAAGGCCATGAACTGATGTAACTCCTCTGTAACTTGATTGGTATTGAACTATAAATGCTGTTTTGATTATTTTATTCTATTTTGTTCTTCTTGTTTATTCTTATTTGGAATTGGCCATTCTATCTAAGTATTGAGGGTTAGAATTCACAATGGGGACGTTGGGGTTCTAATTTCTGACCTGTTTAGAATAATAGTTGTTCTTCACCTAGGAATAGGGATGCGTGGCTACAGACTTTATAATATAGTCTTTTGTATGCTGAATTTGATAGATTTCACCAAGGAATTGAGTCTTCGATTCAGGTTAAAGGGTTAATTCACTAAGGAATTAGGGATTAACTAATTTAGGAAAGATTTATTTTCTGAATAATCATAACAAGAACACATAGGATTTATTCTCTGAATACTTAGTTTGACAGAATCGCTAAGGGTTTAGGGTTCTCGATCGAATTAAAGGGTTAGGTTGCTAGTTATCTAGGATTTACAATTATAGGAGAGATTTATCTTGTGTGTAACCTAAGCTAATAAACCAATCAAGTGAAAGAGGTAGGGAACAAAAGGGATTGTGCCTGACCACAATTGTTTCTTTCATTGGTAATATTTTAATTAATTTACTGCATTTATTTAATTTCTATTTTAATTCAACTCTTCAACACAATACAACAAATTCTTCTTTATTTTCTGTTTTTATTTTCCAATTACTTAGAATTAATTTTACCGTGAAATTCACCCCAATCCCTGTGGAGAACGATAACTCACTTACCTAAACTTTATTACTTGTAAACGATCGGTGCACTTGCCGTAATCTCACAACACATAACCTTCTTATCATCATGTTAATCTAATAGGATTCTCATTATTCCTTAATGGGTTAACATTGACATCTACTCATTTAAGCTTATATCATCTTATTTCAGTAGATAACATGCTCACTTAATTTGACCACACAAAATAATGTCCACTAATGATAAATAACTAATATGATTGTATTAATATTAACCCACATTATTGGAATAGAATATTTCAACATTTTATAGTAATTAGACATTGACAGTCTTTGCTATGATTTTGCAATTTATAAATTTGTTGATGTCATATAGATCAAGGAACCATTACTAGTTGAAAGGAATGGAGGAGTCTAGTAGTTAAATGGGGACTTTGACATGAAGCTAGTGAAATTCATGCAAAAAAAAAAAGAGTTTGGAGTTTGTGAATTGATTTTTTGCTATCCAATATTGAGTTAAATTTATAAATTGTACTTGAGAATAACACTAATTACACATATGAGAGTTACAAAAAATTTTAATATAATTGTAATGACAATTCATTTAATTTTTCAATGACAAGTTTTATTAGCATAGGATGGAATGACACTAATTATGGAGATCGAAGTTATTGAGTATGAGAGAGATGAGACTGGAACGAGAGATGGTAAGGCCAATGAAAGGAGAAGTGGTGAATTACAAGGAGAGAATGACACATCACTAAAACATGAGATGTGGCAAAACATAAGATATTAATGTGTAAGTGTATTATCCTCAATTCAAAATCTATATATTAGATAAATTGCACATATTTTTACAATTGCACTTCAATGTTGTTCACACTTAACATTGACTTGTATCATCTTCAATGATTTAATAATTGTAGTAACATTACTTGTATTATCTTTTGGTGTTTATTTATTTATTTTTGCATATGTTTTTGAGTGTTATTCAAATTTTTTTTCATCCAAATCCATTCATTTGTCATATTACAAGAGCGATGTCCACACTAGTTGGTTTCATTATGCATTCTAGGAGTAATACCTTTAACACATTGTGGGATAAACAATTATCTAAATTATATATATATATATAACAAATTTTATATTGTAAACTTAAATATGAATTTAGTTTATGTATGATTGCATTTTTTTTTTAATTTTGATGTCTATAAGTTTATATTTTTCCAATTTTAGTCCCTAAAATGCAAACTTGTAAGGAGGAAAATGAAAGAAAATGAAATCTTAAAAGGATTTTAAATTTAAAAAACACAAACTTACTGAGATTAAAAATGCAACAAAAAAATACAGGATCCTAAATTGAGAAAATGTGAATTTATATGGATTAATTGAGAAAGTGTAAACAAAGTTCTCTTAACTTGAATGCAAAGCTTGAGTTGCTTTTTATAGACTTCTGTGAAGTATCCGTTACGGGATCAACATTGATTTCTTGGTATAACTGTTGTCTATAACTGGAGATAGTGATACGTGTCGTGCTTTAGTTAGAGAAAGAAAAAATTATAGTATGGATAACACATGTGTTTCTTCTCCTAAGCAAAAAACAACGCATGAGGAACATTCTTGTTAATTCCTTTTATTTCCCTTCTATTGTGTGCTTCCTTAAATTCAAATGTTAGCAATTCAAAATAAGCAAGACAAAATTTAAATCACAGAAGATAAGTTTATGCACAACATGGATATATTAGTATAACGTTGGACGTCACTTATACTTAATAAAAAATAAAGTGTGTAAGTGATTTAAGTCCATTGGACGCAAATAAACCAACACAATGTATGAAAATGGGTTGTCACTAATAGTTGACGCTATTCAATTAACAACACGTTGGATGCTGGATATAATATTTAATAAAACAATTTCCCCTTGTGATTGGATGCACACTAATAAGAGCTGTAGGACAAGAAATCATACCAAGTGTGCTCGTTATGTGGTAGGTTCTATTCACTTAAGAATAACTCATTAGTCCATCAATAATTTATGCCTTTGTAATCATCAAAATCAAGGGCAAGGATGGGTCGTCCAATAGACAATGCCCCGTCCAGACTTATCAGTCTCCTCATTTTTGATGATGACATACCATATAAATTTTGTCCAAGATAAACTATAATCATGATAAGACAGAAAGGTTAATGCATTATGAGTTATGTATCAAGGTTTGTAAGAAACTCCCCATGAGTTCAACAACCTTTATGCACATTGTAAATGATTATGATAAAAGTGAACATGCAAACACACACACACACACACACACACACACACATATATATATATGCGTAAAAATCTACATATATGAACACCAAACCATTTATATTATTAAGTGTTCCCTGTTTACATCAAAATTTCCCGTATAACTTCTACCCCTTTTGTCATTAACAAAAAGACAGGTTCGAAGAAGGCAACAAATGATGAAGGACATCAAAGTGACTCTTGAGCTGGTGGTGTTGATGTTGGTGATGGTGAAGTTGGTTTAGCAGGTGAAGGCAGTATACTTGCTGGTGGTGGTTGATGAGTGGAAAGGTTGTAGTTGGATAGGTGAAGGTGGTTGCATGGTCGGAGCAACAACAACTCCCTTCATAGTCATTTGAGCTTGCTGGAGGTTTTGTAATAACATCGCTCTGCCTTAGAGTCTGCATCTTCGCCAGATGAGTCCCACTGATAGTAAGTGGTGATAAACTCCATCATGATGTCTTAAAAGGAATGCTCTGAAATGGAGGCGCGTTTCTGCCAATTTATGCCTGTCAAGTAGTGATAGACTCTATCATAGAGACCGTGCTCCCGTAGAATCTGATCATCAAAGTAACGAGTCTCAGGGAGCCAGAACTAACTTTCAAGAATCCGGTACTAATCCATGAAGGCAGAAGGTACCGATGTGTCATAGTGCTCTGGCTTCGCTTGTGGATGTGGCAATGGTGACTACAAAACCAAAGGCTCTGTAGCTGACTGTCGAGTACAGGAGGTGCATGGGCATTTACCCTGATCGCATGAGCTGCCTATATGCAACATAGCTAGAGAAAGAGAGATATTGAAAAAGAAAAAGAAGAGAAACATTGTTAGAATAATGTCGCAGAGAAACAGGGCACCACAACTGTCATGGTGTTGACCACGACATGTTGGTGACCACAGTCGTGATGCTTGGATAAAGGTCCACAATGAAGATTCACTATGGTTGTAGTGGTGTGATTACAACTGTGGTGTCAAGACACAGAAGATGAAGAATTGAGGAGTGTCACGACCGTTATGTGAGTGTTGCGATCATAGTGACACATGTTGAGTGTTGTGCGTGAAAAGCACCACAACTGTAGCGAATTTGATTACGATCATAGTGACAGGTGAAAATGAAAAAAGAAGAGAGCAACACAATCATAGTGAAATGTGTGAGTACGACCGTGGTGGAAGACAACAAACCTTGGTTAGAAGAGAGAGGGTGTGCGGTGTGATTATTGGTGTAGTCATTGTGGTATTTATATTTTTTTTATTAAAGTGAAATGACCATGACTGTAGTTGTGTCACCATGACGGTTTTCAACTGACCTATGTGAAAATGATTAGGTCGTGGTTGGAAGAAAAAAATCCACTATTCACCCAAATGAGTTAACATCCAAACATTTACATAATTTCTCTATATTAATAAATTTAGATACACTTGTCAATTTATAAAAAAGATAAATGTATTAATTTGTATATATCATTTTAATGATCCTTGAGGAATAATTTCAAAGTTTCATTAGCTTGTACTTTAAGTAGCACCCTAGCTTTGCCACACTAACATAAAATAGTATAATAATTTTCAAAAATTAGTATTTAAATTAAAAATTCAATGTTAAACAATACAAAACTACTTTACAAAACAACACATTTTATAAAATAAAAATGAAAAGTTAGCAAACAAACAAATCCTTAATCTTTCGATCTTGCACCATTAATATTCTTTGCAAATCTATTTTACAGGATGTAAAACACAAAAATATTAGTTGCAACCAAAAGCCCATTTTCATTTTGATGCAACACTTCCCTTTCATCCCTAATCTAACAAAAAACTAATCATTGATAGATTCAACTAATTTCAACATTTGACTTTTTAAATGACTCTTTAAGATGTGAATTTTTCACTCATGCAATTTTTAAATTGCACACCATTACTTTTAGGTGGCGCTTGATTTGAGAAATTCTATTTTTATTTTCTAAAACTAGTTCTCATTTTCAAATTTTTAAGATTTAGAAAATATGTTTATTTTGATTTTATATTTTCTATTTTCAAAAATAAAAATATTAAAAAACTAATTGAGACATTTCAATAAACACCTTATAGGCAACTATTAGACAGCCCATAACTGATCAAATCACAATGCCAACACAGATTAGTATGACAAGCTTCAATAGCGATAATCATTACTTAGAGTAGGCACATCAAATTTCAAAATTTTGCAAAATTAACAAACTTAAATAAAAAAAATTAATGAAGAAGTAGAAATATAAACAGTGAATCAGAGGAGGAAGAGGAGTTGTCGGAATAAGAACAACAAAACTTCGACAACGATAACATAAGACGAAAAGGGAACGACGACGCCATCAACACCTCTGATGGACCTGTGCACACATGCACTTTGACTCTGACATAAGAACAACGAACTCTGACTCCGATGGACTTATACGCACATGCACTATGACCCCGATGTTTCTATGCATAATTCAACAGATTTGTGCGATTGTGATGTTTCTGCGTGCATTTCAACGACCATGATAGATTTATGCACACTCGCACTCTGACATGAAGTCGCACACGACCGTGGTCCAAATCTTAAAAGGCTGATAGCGTTAAAGAGGGTTTGAGAGAGGAAGAAAGAATATTGATGTAGTTACAACATTTTCCACCGTGTTTTCAAGTTTCTCAGAAAATAGAGAAAACAATGTTTTAACGTTTTCAGTTTTGGGATTTTTGTAGAAAATGTTTTCTTAAAAAATGGTTTCTAAATTTAAAACAAACATGTTTTAAACACTATTTTCTATTTTCACTAAAAATGAAATCCCCTTAATCTCTCCTCAAGGTCATTATCTACTAATAAATGTTTATCGAGGTCTACACCAAGTTCTTTAAGTTCTGAAAGTTTTATAAAGAAATATTCTCGTAAATCAAAAAATATGAATATAACAATGATAGGATCAATCGCAGAAATAAGTACCAAAAGATAGTGTATATATATATATATATATATATATATATATATATATATATCATTTGGGGTGGAAGCGGGGACGGGGAAAGAGACTAGACAACAAACAACATAAATGAGAAGCAGGAATAGAATACGTAATTCACATGGCTAACAAAACATACAATATAAAAATAAATTTAATGCATAAATATAAAGTGATACTCTCAAGCGCGGCAAGCCGTCGGGATGAGAGGGAGTGGGTGAGAACAGAAGGATTTAATTACAGAAACAAAACATGCAATATGAGGAAATAAAGATTTTTATTTACTCAAAAAGATTACAGAAAGATTAGATAATTGAACTCTGGGCTCAGAGGTATACCTAGGGAGAACACTATGAGGAAAGAAAACTAGGAAAGAAAAACTTGTTTACAGATTGCGGGACGCAACCCTTAAATAGATACAACATTTTCCTGTTTCTACAGTTCGGGTGACAAAAACCGAAAAACCTACCGCTACAGTGAACAGTGCTGAACAGTAGTCTGCCGCAAGAATGCTAATGTCATGCTGATTTAAGCAAAATGAGCTTTCTCCACTTACCCTTCTGCCTAGCTGATTGGGATGGTGACTTAGTTGGATTTAGTCATCATCAAGGTTGATGCCAAAACAGTCGTCTTCATTCCTGTAGAAATCGTCCGACGATTCTGAAGAATCTTCGGCGGGCTCCTTAGATTTCTTCTTGGAGGAGGAGTTGGCATCTTCATTCTCCTTTTCCAACAGATTGATGATCATCTTCATGTTTTCCTTGAACTTCTCCTTGGATGTGAAGGATGCCAAGGCTGCTATGACCTGTTATCTCTGGTTGAGGAACTTGCATGCTTCCGGGTCTGCTGCTCTGGTTAGGGTTAGATGTTGTTTGAACCAAAGCGATACCTGTTCGGGATTAGCTCTTGAATGGTCAAATTGGGGCCACCACTTGATAAGAGCTTGCCTGCGAAGCATTGGCAATTGTCCTTTGACTGAAACGTTGCTATAGACATATCGCCATTGGAAGATCCAGGCGAGAGACAGTTTGCTGAAGAAGTGGAGATTTACCGGAAATGGATCACTGTCGGGGTGCTCAAACTTCTTCGTAAAGATTGTGAGACCAGATACTACCTCCGAAGGAAGTATCTCAAGGATTGGTCCATAGAAATCCCACCATTGCAAAAACCACTAGGGAAACTTGTACTGGACATTTTGTTTGAAATAGATGAGCCATGAATGCATAAAGTCTCTATTTTGGAAATTAAAGACATTATACCAGGGCGATTGATAATCCCAGTAAGAAAAACCCATGGGATCATAGTTTTGAGAAATTTTTTTAATTTTATTCAATTCTCCAAATTCTTTCGGTGTCATAACCTTAAGGATTTGCAGAGTTGAATAAGCAATTTGCTCAAAGTCTTTATTTTTATGATGTTTAATCTGGACTGAGTTGGTGTCCACCAGGATAAACTCATAAAAATGTCTGGTCTTGAGCAAGGAGGCAGGTTTGAAATGGTACTGATTACCCTGAATATCTTTGGGAAAGATTTTCTGGGGGACTTTGGTTGGTTTTGAGTCCCAAAACTCAGGTTCCATCTGAATGACATCCTGGTACTTGTTTTTCGGGACGTATTGTGTTTGGGATTTAGGCCTTTGGGTTGCCAAGGGTTCAGGCTGTTGAACTATGGCTTTGCCTTTTGGTTGATGGGAGGACTAGGGGGGTCTCTGCCATGTTTTTGATTAAGGTTGCCAGACATCTTTCATCTTCTTCTTCTTCAGAAGTGATGTCTGTCCATGTTCTAGATGGGAGGCCTTTTGGGAGGTGGGTAAGACCCTGTTCTTGAAGGGCCAAAAGGACTTGGATTGGCATGGCATAGTCTTCTCTTGTTTGAGAGAGAGGTTTAGGTTTCTAAGTGGTTGGTCCAGAAACGGTTTGGGGTTCAGATTTCTGGGTAGATGACCCAGTAATAGATTGAGGTAGTTTTCGGGTTAATGACCCAGACTGGGTAGATGACCCAGATTTTGATTGTTTGTTGGAGTCTTCTTCTTGTTTGATCGAAGATCCATGCCCTGCATGGGCGATTAACCCAGCCACAGCTAGCCTTGGTTTGGTGGTGGTTCTGCCTTTTCCTCTCCCTCGTGAGGAGGAAGATGATTTTTCTGATCTTGGCATGGGACTACTACTGCTGGTCTCTCCCCTGTAAATATTCACGAGTGAGATAATCAGGTAGAGAGTTTAAGGTACCTTTGAGGAATTCTATATCAAAATCAAAGATACTCAAAATGGCTTGCCATCTGGCAAAAATCTGTTTTGACGCAAGGTTTTTAACATCCTTTTGTAAAATCTCTTTTGCAAACTTACAATCAACACGAACTAAAAACCTTTGATTAAGCAAATCAGATTGAAATTTTGATATGCACAAAACAATTGCTAAAACTTCCTTTTTAACTGTGGAATAATTTTGTTGAGCAGGATTCCAATGTTTCGAAGTAAATGCAATTATTTATTCTTTGCCATTGACAGACTGCTTAAGAATACCACCATAACCAATGTCAGAGGCATCAGTTTCAACAATCTTTTTGGCTGAAGGATTGGGAAGGTAAAGACACGGAAGATTTTTGACCTGAGATTTAATTTGTTTGATCAGATCAGTGTGAACATTAGTCCACGGAGGAGGAGTTTTCTTGAGACGGTCATATAGGGGTTTGGCTAGATTACTTAGCCGAGGAAAGAAATCAGCCACATAATTTAAACAACCAAGAAAACGTTGGAGTTGGGTCTTTTCGATTATTTGATCTGGGAACTTGGATGAAAACTCTATCACACGATTAATAGGAGTGATTGTGCCCTGATAGATGTTGTGACCAACAAAGCGAATTTTTGTTTGAAAAAGATTAATTTTAGTTTTAGATAAAGCAAGACCATTTTTCTTGATTACCTGGATAAAAATGTTAATATGTTTAAAGTGCTGGTCAACAGATTGAGAGAAAACAAGGACATCATCAATATAGACAATGATGAAGGAAAAGTAAGGATTAAAAATGTCATTCATAATTTTCTGGAATTCTGAAGGGGCATTTTTTAGTCCAAAAGGCATGACTCTCCACTCATATTGTCCAAAAGGGACCGTAAAAGCTGTTTTATAAGAATCCCTTTCACTGATTTGAATTTGCCAAAATCCTGATTTCATGTCGAATTTTGAAAAGATTTTAGCGGAAAAAAGACGATTGAGAAGATCCTTTTTATTCGGAATCGGATAACGGATCCACTGAAGCGCTTGATTGAGCGGTTTGTAGTTGATGACCAAAAGAGGAGATCCACGCTCAATTTCAGCTGGTTTATTAACATAAAAAGCAGAACAAGACCAAGGACTCTTGCTTTTTCTGATTAATCCCTTTTGCAAGAGGTCTTGGATTTCCTTCTGGCAATGGATGAGGAGTTCCTGACTCATTTGGATGGGTCTGGCCTTGGTAGGGATTTGTCGATCATTGAAATCCTTTTCATAAGGAAGATCAACGATGTGCTATTTTCTTTGCCAAAAAGCGTTTGGAAGATTAGCACAGATAAAGTTTTGGATTTGGTTGGACAAGGACTGGATACGATGCTGGATGACGGGTTGATTAAGCAAATCATCAATTTTCTTATAAGAAATTTCTTCTTTAAGATAATTAATTTGGTTTTGCTTAAAAAAGATTGGATTCAAGTTTCTAACAATAGGATCTTTTAAAAACTTGAAAGTAATGGATTTATTCAGATAAGTTGTAGAAA
>PYAF01000247.1:307791-323580 GCA_007407185.1 Glycine tomentella
TTTTGGATTTGGTTGGACAAGGACTGGATACGATGCTGGATGACGGGTTGATTAAGCAAATCATCAATTTTCTTATAAGAAATTTCTTCTTTAAGATAATTAATTTGGTTTTGCTTAAAAAAGATTGGATTCAAGTTTCTAACAATAGGATCTTTTAAAAACTTGAAAGTAATGGATTTATTCAGATAAGTTGTAGAAATACCTTTATCTGAAATGGTTATAGGGAAGATGGATTTGATGAAAGGTGTTCCCAAAATAACCGAATTTTTAAGATTTTTGACTAAAAGAAAAAAGGTTTTAACTTTAAAATCATCCTTTTCTATGAAAGCGTTAGAAAGTTTGAAATTAACGCGAAGCTTAAATCCACTAGCAGTACTAAGTCGCTCAGAAGTTTTTTCAAAATATTTTGTTGGAATTAATCCTTCCTGAATGCAGTTTGAATCCGCCCCTGTATCAAACAAAGCTTCAGTTTCAAGGATAAAGGTTCCAACAATAATCTTGACCTTGATATAAAATTTTTGAATTGTTAACTAGTTTATTAATTCAAAAATCTTGGGAGGAATGTCAAGACTAACTGGATCATCGGGAGAATCACTATCAGAAGGTTGGTTATTCTGAACAGGTTCTTCCTCATCAGTTGGATCACCATATTGCAGAACACTCAAAATATTCTGATGAACACTTTGTTGTTCCTTAATAAGGCGAATCTCAGCTTTCAGTTGATTAACTTCATGCTGAAGGTCCTGGAGGGTTACTGGTTTAACAATACTTTTATCAAACTTCTTAAGAGTTTCTTTAAGATTAAACTTATTATTGATTAATAAATTATTAGTTTTAGAAGATGAAGAAGATGGTTCATCCAAAGATTTTTTAAGTTTAAACAAAAGATTTTTCTTTTCTTCGGGATCAGAAACGAAATTAATCACCTCAAAAAGAAGATCTTGCTCCCGAGTAAGGACATTGACCTGGGAAGAAGAAGGACAGTCTTCATCAGTCGAAGATAAATCATCCTCTTGAATTTGATTCAGATTTTCTGAAGAGTGACCTTCAGAACTATCCTTATCAGATTCTTCTTCAGAGGAGGATTCTACTAAGAGCTGATTAATCTGTTCTTCAATAGAGGGTTCTAGATTAAGGTTCCTAAGCTTCCTCTTAAGCCTACAGTACTGACTCTTATGGCCGGGTTTGCCACAAGTCCAACAGACTATGGGTTTTTTAGGAATGTTGACCTTATCAAAGGGAGGTTTCGTCTGGAAGTCTCTCCTAAGCTTTCTAGGTGGGGTACCAGACTTATGGCGATGATAAACAGATTTTCTTGGTTTCTGTTTATTAGGATTATGGGTATGCTTCCTAGGCTTTCTGGGTTTGGAGCAAGGGAGGCCAAACTGTTCACAGAAATTTCCCAAATCTCTGCGGTTTTGAGCCTTTTCTTTGGCAAGCTGATACTGAATCTTATCATCTTGACAAATCTTCAAGGCTACCTTCTGGATGTAAGCAATAAGCTGACCATAACTTAATTGCTTGTAAGGAATCTCATTGTTAGGGTGCTGACTGCGGATCTTATCCCTAACCTTATCCCCTAAAGACTTAGGAAGACCAGCAAGAAATTTTTCTTTCCAGAAAGATTCTTGGTTGTCTTCACGGGTAAAGACCCTAGTAAGAAAGGTATCCTTATACCATCTAAAGTCAGCTAAGGTCTTACACCTAAGATTAGAAAGGAGTTCGGCAGATCTATCTTTCCAAAGGCTGGAGTCACCTATGAAATGCTGAACTATGGTGAAGATTAGCTGGTTAACTGAGTCAGGGATCGGCTTACCATCTTGGGTCAGGACTGTGCCATCATTTTCCATTTTGACAGCATTCTGGATGGTAATCTTGTGTTCCTCAGAAAGGTAGTTATCCCACCAGCCTTTTAGTTGTCCAGTAAATCCGGAAACTAAAATATTTACAATAACTGCTTCCATGCAGTTAAGGGATGTATCATAGGCTGTAGCAACCATGGTCATCTGCTGGAGGAGATTGAGGATCTGGTACTCAGTTTTGCCATCTATGTTCCATTCATAGACATGATTGGCATTAAAGGATTTGGAGTTTTCCCTTTCTTCTAAGAGAAGATCAGGAGCAGTTGCTCTATGGTAATACAGCTTAGAAGGTTGCTTCCAGTTGGGCTGATTCCTAATAGGGTTGATTCGGACAGATCTTTCTGAGTCAGAGGTTCCATTTTCAGACACAGCTTGGCTAAGGACATTGATTTCCTTATCTTTGTCCTTTTGAGCTTCATGCCTAGATCTGGCTCTAGTAAGGGTTGGCCTAGAATGAGCTTCTTGGGATGTCTGAGGAGTATCTTGAATGATAATGGACGTCAATCCTTCAAGCTTGTCCTTTGGTTCTTCAGGTGGTTGATTAAAAGCTCGGAGTTTGGCAAACTCTTTCCTAAGCTTATCAGTCATTCTAAAAGGTTTGAAGATAGGGGTTTGGATGGTCTTAGGAGCGGAGGTACTGGCTTCTAGACTATGGCTAGGTTTTTCTCCTAATTGTTCTCCTATGGACTGGAGGTATCTGTTGGTATAGTTGGATTGCTCCATAAGGTTCTTGATATCCTTGGGAGTTATAGGTTCAGATTCATCCCTAGACTTAAAGGGTGAGGCATAAATGTGACCATGCTTTTCATTCCTGACATTAGGAAGTATAAACTTGGTCGACGGAGGGAACTCAGATCTAACTATCTGGGCATCCTTAAGGTCATACTTAGTGATAACACTAATGGTGTTTGGCTCTAAGAAAGGATAATCTATCTTATGGTAAGCTGCATAAGACTTAAACCAATCAAAGAAGAAGATTTGAGACTTAACAAGATTAAGAAAGGAATAATATTATTCCTTAATCTGATCTTTACTATTATCCCTATAATGGCTAAGAAACCACTCTCTTTGAGGAGTTATTTCCTCGGAGTCGAAATCTAGCTTAAGGGCTTTATAATCTATGCAGGCCTTATTAATCATGGATAACTTCATAATCTTGCATAGATGAAAAGGTTGGAGAAGGAATAGACCTAGACTCTTCCTCGTTGGTTTCCTGTTGATAAATAGGTTGAGGAATGGACGACGAGGTTTCTACCCCTTGAAGCTTGATTCTACTACTGGTACTAGGAGCAGCAGAACAAGATTTCCTAGAAAAGGCAAATCCAAACATCTCAGATCTAGAATCTCTAGTAAAAGATGATCTAGCCGTATTGAAGGAGTTCGACCTATTGAAGGTGATCTCTACCCTTCCGGAGTCAAACTGTTTGATGGACTCAAAGCTAGGTGTGGTTTGAGGTTTGGCAGGGGCTACCTTATCCATGGCCCAAGTCTGAGGGAAATTAATGTTTTCCCACCTGATGACTTTTGGAATCACAACCTTAGCTTTGGTTGTGTCTGTGAGAAACAAAGTAGTTTCTCCAGTCTTCCTAGGTTTGAGGACTCTAGACATACACGAGTTCATTACCTTGTATTGAACTCGATAGATGATATTAACTAGGATGGATCCAGCCTTCATATCAAGACCATAAAGCTGGACATCTAAGGTTAGAACATCTAAGATGTTGGCATCCTCAAGGCTGATGGTCCTATCAGGATAACAGTTGAAGTAGATTGGTCCATCACTAAGGCTGGTTTCTACGGTGCCTAGAATGGAGTCGGTAAACTGATTATGACGGGAGTCTCGAAGGCATAAAAGAATTGAGGTGTTTAATCCTTCTATCCCTAAGGGTTTGGCTGCAACTTGAACACATCCAATATGCAGAAAACTATATTTTTGTTTATGCGGTTTTAAAGATCCGTTTGAAAGAAGTTTTATTTCATCAAAATCAGATTTAAGACGTATGTTAGTCTCAACAGTTCGAATAATTAAATCAGATTTATGGAAATAATTTCCTTCAGGTTTATAAAGTTCATTTTCTGGAATCCTGGGGATTTTCCAGTCATCCAGGTCTTGATTAATATCTTCAAAAGAAACTTCCTCTTTGAAAATATTACGGTTTGATTTGATTAAAGCATTTTCTGCTTGGGACGGATTGAAAGAAGAAGATGAGGGTTGGGAGGATTTGAAAGAAAAACGAGAGGAAAAGGAGCGAAAGAGAGACATGACGAGAATATCATAAAATAAATCCCCTGATATCATTGCCATCTTTTGGTTCTGTAAAAACATTAAGATAGATCCAAGTTGAAAATTATCTACTGAGCTATATTCCAGACTTTTTTTTTTACTGTTTATCTTTTAACTATAGCCAATGAATTCTCAGACAAAAGTTCAGATCTCATATTACAATATCTTGTAGGATTTACGGCCCTAAACTCATCGGGACTTACTACCCCAGCAATACCAGATCTAAACTTTCTCCGCTTATCATGCTAACCAGTCAAAAGATAAAAGTACTTTAAGTCATTTAAGAAAACATAATACAGACAAACAGAAAGAATATACAGGCGTTTGGATAATAACTCAGATAAGAAAAAGACAGCTCAAATCTAGCCATATATTCCTACTTCCCCATCAGGCTCTGATACCATATGGGGTGGAAGCGGGGACGGGGAAAGAGACTATATATATATATATATATAGGAGGTACGGTGAGAGTAATCTAGAATAGAAACTCATATATGGAACATGATACTATTGCCATAACATATGAATTTTGACATTGATCCCTCTGTGCAAAAAAATAAAATGAAAATACTAATAACAAAACATGTACTATAGAAATTATGGCATATTTAACGAACCAAAATATAGCACAATCGAATGCAAAATAGAAGATCAGTCCTAAATAATCATATTAACATTCTTTAATTAAAGAGAGACATGTGAGGAAGAAAGAATGATTAGTACCTTCATGGGGTGTATGTAACACCATTCATTAAAATAACAATCCATATTAAAAATGATATTAAATCTTAAAATTATGGTAGTCTAAAATACCTCATATAGAATAAGTAAATTCAAATAAGCAAGTCTTTACATAGATAAAACATTATTCTCAAATATGTGCATCTAAAATAACTGACACTAAAAGTAAAACATAATCAGTCACATTAGGTTCTTATTTTGAGTACTAACAAAGCTAAAAAGTATCTAAAGGTAATTAAGTCTTCAAGCCTCCTCAGTTCCATCAGCTTTATCCTCATGCTCTCTGAAAACAACACTTTAATGAGATGATAATCCTAGTAAATAAAACAATCTTAGAGAGTTTGTAAATAGTGTTGTTCTCATTTGACACAATAATCTAGAAAATTAACCATGATATCTGCAATGAATTTTAAAATAAGTTACTATATGTGTGTGTATTCCAATAAAAGTCAGATTAAAACAATCACAATTTATGACATTCTCAATAAATAAAATATTTAAATAAACCTCAACGCATTCAAATAAACATAACCGACACAACTTAATGATTCTTAGAATCACTAGACTCAACTCTTTGATTTCCAAAACTAGTGTGGATTTCAGATTCTTCAAAGGGTCTATGAACTCATATTTTATGCAATAACGTTCCACTATCTTTCTCATCATGGATGAAGGTATTTATAATAATTTCATCTTCATCCCAAATGGAGGTATCTATCATATTATTCAAAATTATCAATTTATGTATGAACAATGCAACATTCAACAAAGACACAAATATACAAACACCATTCACATGCAAAGCTACAATAACACAACTCACAAGCTAATTTCACATATTTGTACATGCAATATATATATATATATATTTCTCTTCTCAATTATGTAGGTTATCATTTAAATATCAGCTTCCTAAAAGTACAAGATTAAAGAAATATTATTAACTTAATCATTCAAATGTAAGAACAAGAAAGAAATATCACAAGGTAATTTCAATTTGAATTAACGTTCACGTTTATAACTACTCATACTTTAATTTTCACTCACTATTGTCATGCACTTTAACTTATATTTATAGTATAACATTACACCAAATGCAACCAAATTTATATTCTTACATGAGCAGTACATAATTTTAGGAGAAAACTACAATACACATAAGTTTCCAATTAGAGGCCCCTTTACTAATTTAAAATAATTGATGACACTGGAATTTTTAAACATGCACACCCCAATTCTCTTATTTCTAAGTATTTGATTTGGACACAAGAACAAGAAGTAGTTGCAATTTTCTACTATACCAAAAATTAAATGTCAATACAACAAACCTCGATTAATTTAATCGTTAACAAATTATGCCTAAGGAATATTTTTTATGGACTTTTAACATAATACTAAGAATTTCGTTTATCCAATTTCTTTATACTAAGAATACTTAACACTTTCTTTGAGAACTATACCATCGAAATTTAGGAAAGTGGTTATTTTATTCACCTTTTGAAGCAATTTTTTCGTTATCTTTCTTCTCTATCAATTGCCTCAAAAAAAATTTCTGTTTTTTTTTCTTCTTAATCATTGAACAACCCACTAATATTAAGATAAACGGTTTATTTGTGTGATTATAGGAAAATGAATTATCTATCCTTATATAAGTGTTGTATGTAATTTGAAATTATATCTTTTGAAATTTATTTAACCAACTTTTCTTTATCTCTTATTGTTATTATCCTTATTTATTATTATTATTTAATATATAATCAACCACAATTTCTCTTTCTTTTTATTTTTTTCTAATGGCTTACTGAATTGTTCATGTACATGTATTTCAAAATTGGCTAAAGCCATTTTCTTTTTTTATTCATATTATTATCACCTTTAATCAATCTAATATATTATTATACTAACATTATTTAAAAAATTATAACAATCTAATATATTAAAATAATTTGATCTATTTTTTCATTTACTAAAAGATGTATTTATAAAATCTCAATCTAAATAATTATTGAATTGTTTTTGAAATGTTATAGTGCGGATGGAAAAAACTCACTGAAACATAACACAAATATATGAAGAAATGAACTAATTGATAATTAAGGGTGTTGGGGAAGAAAATGAAACATCAAATGGAAAAGGAAGGAATAAGGTGAAAATTATTGAATGTATAGTGAAAATTGAAGAATCAATTAAGAAGTAGAATAAAATTGAATGAATGAAATAAGGTGAGATATGAAAAAAAATAGTATACTAAAAAGTTGAATGATTATGAGGATTCATTTACATAAATGCATCGACATTAATGAGCATGAATAACAAAGAGTTTATTATAGGTTGGAGAAAGAAGTTAAGGAATCCATCACAATTATTCAAAATAGTTGAACATGAATAAACATTACGATGAAAATATAGAGCCAAAAATAATTAAGTTGAGAGAGGAATATGCAAAAGCAAAAAAATATGGAAAAAGTGGGTAAAGGTTTTGGCAACAAAAATTTGCTAGAGACTTAACAAGATTTATATGAATTATAGATTTGAATTATTATTTTTTGATTTATTATGTTTCTTAACTATTATTTACATAAATGGTAACAAATTATTTCTTTTTGCCATAAAATACTATACATGTAGACAAGAATTAAAAAAATATTATGACAATGTTTATATAATTGTATGTAATAAATTAGTCAAATATTTTAAACTAAATAATTAAAATATAAAATTAAATAAAAAATAGAAAGTTAAAGAATATGTATAGTAACATATATAAAATATATTATACATATTAAAACGAGGCATTACTTATATTTGAATTCTAAAAAGAACTAATTTGGTTAATAATTGTCATAAAAAAATAAAATAGTAAATTATTTTAAGTTCAAAAATTAATTAATTGAGTATAATAAAATATTTTAAAACTAATGTTATTATATGTTTTTTATTTATTATTGGACATAAATTGTAAAAATAATAATTATGTTAATAATTTTCATAAATAATTAAAATAGAAAGTTAAAAAAACATATAATCAATTAAATCAAATCCAATAATTTAATTGGATGATTGAAGTTACTACATATATTGTCGAATAATAAGGCATAAGATCATTTCATATTAACAATTACTACTATGTGTAACTCTTTTCGAGTTGCATTAGTGTAATTTGATGTATCTGAAAATATAATGAACACTTATGCAAATAACCAAAAGGGGGGGGGGTGAATTGGTTTTCATCAAAGTTTTAAAATTTCCTTTCAAAATTTATAACAACGGAAGACTTTTAATAAGTATATTTCAAAACCAATTAGAAAAACAATTTTCTTTACCAATCAAATCACTCTTGTGCTGTAACCAAGTTTGTAAGATAAACAAATTCTATACTTCAAGAATATAATGAAATACAAACTTAGATATTAAAACACACAAGATTTATACTGGTTCACCTCTCAATCCCGGAGGCTACATCCAGTTTTCTTCTAACCAAATCTTGGTTAGAGTTCCACTATAATAAATATATGTTCTTTACAAGCTTACAACTGATCTCTCTTACCCACCCTAGGTAAAATTCAAAATCTATACCTATAGACTTTTCAAAAGACTAAGAACCAGAGATCCCCTCTCTGTTCTTCCCTCTACAAAACCTTTCTAGAAAAAGCTTTAAAGAATACAAATGTTATATGGAATTACAACACAATAACAAAACAAATATCAATAAAAAATCAAGCTTAAAGTTCAAGAAAGATATCACCTTATATTCCTCAGCTAATTCAATGATATGAATGATTCAAACAATCTGAGAATATATGCAACAGATGAATAATACTCTTTCTTGAAGCTTTCTTTAACCACTAGCTTGAACAAATCATCAATCCTTGAGAATTATGACTAAAAACACAAGTAACTCTCTATGATCTTCATCATATTTGATTTTCTCACTAAAATTAGTCTTGAGTACTCTTGAGAGCTTTAGAAGATGTTTATCACAAGGTTTACATGAGTATCTCTGTTTTTCTCTAAATTAATAATTCAGACCAGACCGTTCTATTTATAAAAAAACAGATTTAACTATCTGTAATCGATTAATTCGTCAATGTAATCAATTATTTTAACTATTGTAATCGATTATTTTAACCAGATAATCGATTAAAGTGTTCATTAGGAATCTGAAAATTTGTCACGAACAAAATAATCGATTAAGTCATCTTGTAATCGATTATTCCAGATGAACTCAGTTTTCTAATACACAGAAGTAATCGATTAAGTTCTCATTTAATCGATTAACACAGACCATATCTAAAATATATCAATGCACATTTAATCGATTACGAACATCTGATAATCGATTAAACCAGATGAACATGTTGTGTAAATTTATGCAGAAGCTTATGTAATCGATTATTTCTCAAGATAATCGATTATCGCAGAGACTTTCTAATTTTGTGTTAAGCTTATTTAATCGATTACGAACCAATGATAATCGATTAAAATGTTCATAAGGCATTTTCCAGAAAACACACACATGCTGTAATAGATTATATCACCTATGTGATCGATTAAAGCAGTGAGAAACAGTTTTATAAAATCCCTAGTTGCCTTTATGAATTTTCTATTAATTTTCTTATTACCACATGATTAAATCTAATCAAATGAATGTATGAATGCATGAATTATCAAAAGCTAATGAGGATTATAAGGCTTTATCAACTGAACTAAGCTTTAACAAATATTACATATGCCATCAAATAGGTTGGGCATGTAAAACATCAAAACTCGTATGCTTCAAACTTCTTGATTCCTTGGCTTCAGCTTCGTCAATTCTAACACTATCTACTATATACACACACACACATAAGTATTTCCCCTGAGTAAAGTTACAAACACAACCCCAAGGTACACTGTATATGATGATAAAGTAAATGATAGAATATACAGATATCAAAAGTATTGAAGCCTATGCCTACCCAGATCAAATGCATATAAAAGGAAAAGTCCTAGAAACATAGCAATCATAGCTATCACCTAACCCGATGTAAAAACTACACAAAAGGACAGAGATACCCAAGGGGTATCTACCACTTCCATTTGCACTCATCCTCAAGACGGAGCGTTAGCTCCTTGCCTGCCATTTGATCTTGAATAAAAACATGAGGATGAATCTTCCTGCTTCGTCACCTAGACACACAAAAAGTTAAACACGATGAATATACAATCTATCAACCACGACAATGTGGTTATCTATCAGATCTAACTCACATCGTAAAACGTTTTCTTTACTATCTTAACATAGTTATATCTCACTGGCCAATTGTCGCTAGAGCTTCTAGTACTCAATGGTCTTACAACATTTTTAGTATTGGACAATTGTTGGAGTACACCTTTTACTATGGTACAATGACAGACCTTCACCATCACAACTCAATGCCACACCAACAAGGTCAAACTGCATTACACTTCATATGCTAATATACCCATTATGGTCATCCATTATCTTGGGGACTGACTCCTTAACACTGATTGAACGTTTTTAGTTTAATATTTTTTATTCTTCCTAGCTTCTTTGGCTTCTCTTGTACTTTTATTTTCCCATTCTAATTCAGTTTTTGTCTTACGTAAACAAGTGGGCTTAATTGTTAATTGTTGCTTATTTTCAGATTTTTTGCTCACTTGACTTATCATCCTTATGCAGGACCTAGAGAGCTCTACATAACTCCAAATGGCACATATGAATAGTCCCTGGAAAGATGAGGAAAAGATCTATAATTTTGTCAGAGATAAGACAAGGCCAATTCTGTCACTTTGAGGGCCATTTTAGACTTGAAAGTCAGAACCTCTGCACTTGAATTTTGGGTTGCGAGTTGGGTTTTTATTGGTGTAATTAGCATCATTAGTTAGATTAGATGGACCTACTCATGGCCCATTCTTTCCTACTGACTCAGTCACTATATACAAATGCAATTAGTTAGTGAGAAAAACACACTTCATTTTTTTTAGCAAAAATAGAATTTGTAGTTTCTTTTAGAAGTTTTCAGAATTAAAATCTTTTCTCTCATTTTCTCTCAACTGTTCTTCACTTTCTTATTTATTTTCATTTCTGTTCTTCTATTTTTTTGCATTAATTTTGTGGATCTTCCATTGATGATGATCATAGAAGGTCAAACAATCAATCAATCCAAAGATCCTGTCCAAGCAAAGAGAATTTGAGTTCTGGTTTGGTATTTCAATTTTTGTGTGAATGTTCACTTACTTCTTTAATCCTCTATTCAGTTTTCATGATTATGAATGTGTTTAGGATTGAAAATGGATTAAGTTATGGATTCATTTCCTAATTTCGAATTTTAATCACAGATTATTTGGATGATATTTCAATTAGGTTTGTGATTTCAATTAATTTAGGAGTTAATTCGATTGAACTGCTTCTAATGAAATGAAATGAACTTTTATAACAAGATCATTATCTGAGAACTATGATAATTCACATTTTTTTGTTTGATGAATTGGATTGATGTTCTTTAATCTGTTTTACAATACCTCTTATCAATTGTTAGTTTCTGCATTTTTCTTCAATTGTAGTTTGTGTTTTCGCAATTTTTACCCATCACATGCAAACTGTTTGACAAAACCCCATATTATTTATTAGTGAATTGAAGTTGGAACCAAATTGATTGTGTCTCTGAGTCGACCTAGGTGCTATAGAATTAGCGTAGTTTAAGTGTTTTAAAGCGATACGACATTGGTTATCAAACTGGCGCCGTTGTCGAGAACATGATTCATTGTGTGCTAACTTCAATTCACTCATAATTAGATAAGTTGACATATTAATTAAAAAATATATTTGCATTCACTCATATTTGCATTCTGCTACACAATTACACTTTGTCACATATTTGCATTGTTGTTGTTGGTTGTTATGAAGTGTGTGTGAGGTAGTGTTGCAAAAACATAAAAAAACAGAGAAAAATCATAGTAGTAGGGAGAGTAGTGTAGTGTAGTTACATAGTAGTAGAGAGAGTAATGTAGTGTAGTTGTGTTGTGTGTTGTGCAATTTGCTATCGAGAAATTTTTCGTCATGTGGAGTTTGACTTTGAAACTTGGTGTCCGAAGTTTATCCCCCATTCTAAGCAAAACAACCCCTTTGGGGTTTGGTGTGGGTTAAAATTGACAAATTCGACCTCTAAGCAGGAGTTTTAGCATAGGGGCATTCTGGTTATTTCACAGTAAACTATCTCAGAACGTTGAAAATTTACCAGAATGTAGAGAAAATTAATACATCAAGTTAACCTGTGAGGGACGAACACGGTCATTTGGGGTTCAAATTGCCAAATTCGATGATCTAGGCCACTTTTGAATTTATTTTGTGTTTTTATGATTTTTAAAAATCATCAAAAAAATTAAAAAAATCAAGCATGATTTATAGACATTTACTGTGATGTTTTTAATTTTTCTTAAATTGTTTGAGACAATTTTTCATTTTCTATTTCATATTAGCATATATTGTGAATAATGTTCTAGTAGAATAACTATCTGAGTATCTGATATTTCTGTAATTTCTGTCTCTTATGAGTTGAACTGTGCATTACTAGGTGCAAATCAGTTACAACTAAACCATTACAAAACACAAAAAAAAAACCCATCCATTTCTAAGAAGTAAGAGTGAAATTTACATTTAGTGTATATACTTATCGTCTCTCGAAAATAAGCTATGACTAATTGGTTTATGCAAGATTAAAAATATAAATTTAATTTTAAATATGTAATAAATATAATAAATTAATTTTATAAATAATTTAATAATAAATTAATTTCTAAATTTTGTAATTTAATATTAAATGAATTCTAAAAAATATAATTTATTTTTAATTTAATGAAATATTTTTCTCAAAAACTTAGTAGCAGAACCAAATTTAATAGCAGTACACGACAAAATTAAAAATGGAAAATTTATTACCAAACCTGTTGAAGCTGCTGCGAGTCGCGTGCTGTGTGTGATGTCGTAGTAGAGCGTTCTGCAAAATTGAAAACCCTGAATTTCCAACAACAAACGCTCCCATATTTGAGTTGCGATCGATTCATCCATTCACTCAATTCCTTCGCAATGCAGTCTCCCGATGACGTTCGCAATCTCCCCATCGACATCACTTTCTCTCGTCTCGGAGGTCCCAATTTCCTTTCTTTCTTTCATCTTTTTTGATTTTCTTGGTTTTTGATTTTGAATTCGAATTTGTGAACTTTCCAGAATGGTTGGTGGATCGCAAGCGAGTTCCCGCGGATTGGCGCAAGCGCGTGGCGGCGATCAGGGCCCGAATTTCCAAGGAGTTCCCCTCCCTCCCTAAGGACTCCGACCCCTTTTTCCAAACCGTAGACCCCGAAGGTTCGATTTTAAGCCTATTTTAAAATTTATGTAATTTACGTAATGTTGTTCTGTGTTGACCAAAATGTGTTAATATTATTTGTTCACTGATTATGAATTATCAATGTAAATTTTGGCTGGTTAAATTAGATAATTTTTATGACGAAAGTTTTTTTTTTTTTTTTTTTTATCTATCGGCTAGTGTTAGTTGTTAGTTTGTTAGTGGAAGGAATTTGAACCCACAACCTCTCCCTCCCACCTTCTTCCTTCAATCCCCAAGCCAACCTTATAACTCTTTTATTATGACTAAAGTGGCCAATGTTATTTTTAGGGATTGATTATTTGGAGGCCAAACAGATATATGATATTCTCTTGAAGTCTACTTCGGAGAGCAGGAACATATTTGGTCGTTTATCAGGTGCTGCGGTAAGATACACTCTTCAAAATAAGTAAAACAAAGGAAAAAACTTTGATACAGTCATATGGTGTTTTTGGAGTTGTTGTCTAATTAGATTGAAGATTTATGCGGATAGTTTATGTTGACTTTTAATGCAAACCTTTATTACGCAAGTTACTAACGTAAAACTCTAATTCTGATTAAAGAACGCCACCAAAAACACCTAAGAAATTAGGTCTAAGTGTTTTTCCTAAAAGGTTGAAACAAAAATGTGCACTATAATCATTCATATTATGTACATTATAGTCCTTTTATTGTTAATTGTGGTTATTACTATTGGGTAGGGTGTGTGGGAAGCAATTGCACGTTCCTTTGAGAAGGACCATGTTTTCCTTGGTGAGGCTGCGCAGATTCTGATTCAAAATGTGAGCTATGAAATGTGAGCATTGTGATCTTTTGGTTTTCATGAAGAGAAACATGTGGTGTTCTATTTGTTTGAAGGGTTTGGTTTTTTGTTGCTGAGTATTTATTTTCATTGTGAAGCCCTTACCAGAGGAAACAGGTGCAGAAGATTCAGCAGCAGCTTTCAGAGCTAGATCGCAAGGAAGCTGATATAAAAAGAAGTGCTGCACTTTCGGCCACCAAATATGCTGAAGCTTGCCAGGAGCTTGGCTTACAGGTTTGCATTTTTGGGTTGTTTGTGTTAAGTAGGAAACAATTTATGTAGCTGTGTTATAAGGGATCTTATGATGAATAATATCCTTGAGAAAACAATTTAGCTTTGTGTGGTTTATGTGACTGACCCTACCTAATGGGATAAGAGTTTAGTTGGTGTCATTGTGTCATGTACAAAACAATTTATTTTTCTATTACAATTTACAACTGGGTTGTGCTTATATGGTTTTGCAGGGAAAAAATGTCAGAGTAGAACTCTTGGAGACAGCACAATTACTTCCGAGCACGTTTAGCAAAATTCTGGATGTTGTAAGCAGTGACAACATGTCACGGGCTATTGAGTATTATTCCAATTTTGTCAGGGATGCTCACACTGAAAAGGATGTAAGGCAAAACTACAATTCTTATTCATTTTATAGTTCTCATTAATACTTGATGCATTGTTCCTGCAACTCTTTTGCATGACCTTCCTACAAGGAAGGGATTAGTATTGACATGGTTCAGTATGTATTTTATTTAAGATGAAAATCATTACTGCAGAGATCTTTGGGAGATGTACTACAAAACTTGAAGAGTATGCGCGAAAATCCCCCATCTTTAAATGTTGCTGTTGACTCTGAGATTATTAATGATGTTAATGTTCACTCAAGCACAAATGAATTTGATCCTGCAATAAGCAATGCTGAAATTGCTGTGCCTGACATTGACTGGGATATTTCCGTGGAGAGTTCACAAATTGATTGGGACATTGGAACTGTAGAAGAAACGGAGGATAATGGTAATGGATTGGGTCCATATGAAATCATTAATGCCTCTGATATCGGATCTGATCCAACAATATCAAACCAAGAAATAGGATCACATGCAGATATATCTTGGGATATTAGTGTGGATACTCCTCAGGTTGATGTTATTGATGATGATAATACCCCAACTGTAGTGCTGGAGAATCAGACTTCTCTTCCAGATTCCCTATCTCAATTGACAGGAAACAAGGAAGAAAGGAGCCAGCTTTTAGATACGGAGTACAGAAATAAGATTCTTGATGATCTGTATGAGGTAATAATGTCTATGCCAATTTACGGTCTTTACTCATTTAAGTTCTTGATTTTGATAATACAATTCCAATTTTCATATTACATCCCTAGACAGAGAAAGAAACATAGTTTTCGCAAATTTTGCTTACATGTTATGTTATATTACTTACTATTAAACAGTTACCTGCCCTGTATGAATTTATTATTTTCAGATTAAATCTTAAATTTTGTAATGACTTTATATGCCATCAGATGAAATCCTTTTTAAATCAACGGTTGGCTGAATTGAGGAATGAGGAAACTTTGTCCCTGCAACATCAAGTCCAGGCAGTTGCACCCTTTGTACTACAGCAGTATGCTGCTGATGCTATAGAAACAATGCAAAGTGATATTTCTTTGGCAATTTCATTGCTGACAAATAGGAAGACAAGGGATCTGATTATGATTCT
>PYAF01000247.1:323680-339298 GCA_007407185.1 Glycine tomentella
AGATGAAATCCTTTTTAAATCAACGGTTGGCTGAATTGAGGAATGAGGAAACTTTGTCCCTGCAACATCAAGTCCAGGCAGTTGCACCCTTTGTACTACAGCAGTATGCTGCTGATGCTATAGAAACAATGCAAAGTGATATTTCTTTGGCAATTTCATTGCTGACAAATAGGAAGACAAGGGATCTGATTATGATTCTCAACTCCAAAAGGTACTGCTTGATATTTTATACCTAAAATTTCATGCTTAGGAGATGCAAATTCACTGTGTATCCCATTGTATCAGATTTTTTCTCAGTTATGCATTTCTATGATGACTAGATGTACCTGAAATTTACTTTTGAAAATGGCAACTAATATACACAATTATTAGTTTATGTACTGTATTTCATATTATTAACAGGAAATGATAGTTGGAACCTTGACGAACAAGTGATTTATGTTTCAAACAAAATCAAGACAAAATGATTTAGGTTGAGCCATAGACCCATAGTTGGATTAGATATCGTTTATTTTGATGTTTGGAATGTTTTGGCTTGATTAACAAAAGAGTTGAAAGCTTTAGTAATTGATTTATCATGTAGTGACAGTAGTGTAGTAAGATGATGATTTTTTGGTGAATTTCAACTTGTCTATTTCTGTATTACTGTGTAGCTTCAAATGCTCACGTTCAGGATGGCATGTTAAAGCATGCTTTTCTCTTTTCTTCATCTTTTAAAATGTGCTAAAATATTTGGGGTGAAGGACTTGCAATTTTTCTTTATCTGTTTATATTATGCTTGTAAACATGCTTGTTCGATTTTGGAACTTACTCACCCAATCCACATTAAGTAGTAACAGTAACAGCATTTATCATGTCAAATGCTTTATTTGGCTCTTCTTTCTTTAGTATGTTGTATCTGATCTTTGTGTTAATTGATTGTGGTGTTGGGCCAAATTTCAGATTTCTAGACAGACTAGTCAATTCATTAGAGGAAAAGAAACATCATGAAGTCAAGTTGAAAGAGGGATTGAAGGACTTGGCTGCTAAACGTATGGAACTGCAAAATTCTTTATCGTCATCATGGTCAAAGCAAGTAAGTTCTACCTTTGTTTGTTTCCTATCTTTAGGGGAGAGAAATTGTAGTGTTCAACTGTTGTTTAAATTTGTAGGATTAAACCTCCCTTCTCTCTCTCTCCCCTTCCCCTTTGTCCCTGTGTTGCAAAAAAAGTGACATTTGATCCCTACACTTTAACTATTACTAGATACACTTTATTCTGTAATAGTAACAAGTTCTTAATTCTATTTTGCAACCTGGTTGTGTTAAGGGTAATCAAATCACTGTTCTAATGAGTTTTTTTGTCTCTTAATTTTTATTTATTTTGATCTAAAATGTATATAGAAGAAAATTTAAGTTTATAATATATTGAAAGTGTGATGTCAAAACATTGCAAATGCAGGTACCGAAAAAGATAAATAATAAAAGAAAAAGAGAATGGAAAAATCTGATAATGGTTTCTCTCTTCAGTCAGGAGTCTCAGGATCTAGCATTTATTCATATTTTGTGTGTTAAGTTTATTTTAAAGAAATAATTACTTTATTTTATCAATTTCCAGAGATAATTTTTGTAAAGAAAATCTGTTTCTCCCGAAAAGAGCACCATCAAACATGCAAGTTCTCTATTAGGATTTTCTTTTTGGAGTACTTAAATCTTGCATGGCATATAGCAGTTAGCAGACGTATTGAGGTAAGGTGAGAGTGGGCATCATTTTCCACATGCAAAATGGCCTTGTAGCATCACAGATTTTGCCCTTATTTTTTGATGAAGACAACTATGAGTCAGGATGAGATGTTTTTTTACAGGAGCAGAACAGTGCGACTTCTTTTTCATTTTCACTGTTAGTTTTGCCTACACAAGGAGATATAGATCAGTATATTGCTTTAGTCCTTCTATTTTCTGTGGGACTTTTGTAAGCAGCACAAATTATAGCCCATCTTACTCTCGATTCCCCTTGTTCTCAATTGTTTGCTACCCAGTACCCATGCGGACAAAGATCTATGTTCTATATTTATATCTGTGACAACTGAACTTTACATGTTACCCCCTCCGCCTAATCTGCTCCCTGTTCTTGTATAAGAGACAAATTAACTGTTGAGTGAATTGCAGGATGCGGCTGTGGCAAAAACAAAAGAGCTGAAAAAACTATGTGAGTGTACACTTTCATCCATGTTTGATGGAAGACCAGTTAATATCATTGGAGAGATCAATGCTATTTTGACTAGTGGCATTGGAGCATGAGGAAGAGAAATTTCCTCCATGATGATCAAGCCTTTAGGTGGTGGATAGTAGTGGCTGGCCAAAATAGCTGAAGATAAATTTCTGTAGTTCTTATTTTTTACATTACCTGTATATTTCTGACAAAGAACAGTGCTTTGGCAATGCCAAGGGTACATGCGCTGATAATTCTCACTGAATGAACTTTTGGTACTTGGTCATTCTGTAGTTGTGTTCCTGTTGATTTTACAAGCAGAAGTTACCACGATGCAACTCTTTCGGATTATCGTTGGTAATATTTTTGAATTTCAAGGATGTGAGAGCCTAGGCTACAAGCGTAATGTTTCCCACGAGAGCCATGACACCTGAGAGAGCGAGTGCTACAATTCTAGGTGTGCACTAAAAAGTTTGAATAATGTTACGAAATATCACATTCACTACTATAAAAAAAATATGAAATATCAGATTCACTACTATCAAAATCACTAATGAATAATGTTGCAAAATATCAGTTCATGTTGGGCCATGTCATTGAATGTGGTATATACATGTCATGGAATAATTTGATTGCAAGGAATATGCATGAAGCTAAGAAGCGAAAGCAATTAGCACAAATCTGTTTGATTTATGCAATCATCCATTTCATAGTGTGTTTGGATTATATTTAGCGAGAAGTAATCAACTATTATTATTTTTTATGTGGTGAAGGCTTTCATGGTATCACTATAAATTTATGGGATAGAAATGATTATTTGATGTTTATTCCAACACTATCAACATTTTAGCTGGAACATTTTTTGATTTTTGGAGCATGCCTAAGTTGATTGAGCAGGATTCATCTGTTGAGCAAGAGTTGCTATTGATACATCACAATTGCTAATGACACTATTCAAGTGGATGTCTTTTAAGGAAAATTTAAATAAATAATACAAATTAAATAAATAATTTGAAAAAAGGGGTTATTTTAAAAATATTTCAAAATTTGGGACAGTCAAACACACTCAATTTAAACACGCCCAATTTAGGCGTGTTTTACCTAGTTGTGACATGTGTCATGCATGCACAGTGTCTAGCAAACTTCGAACAGTCATAACTTTTGATAGGAATGTCCGATTGAGGTGTACGATATGTCAAAATGCTCGAAATTCAGAGGGGAAGGCCCAAGAAACTCCCACAGGAGAGTTGGTCAACTGTTTTTTCCAAAAAATGCCTCTAAGTGCCTCAAAATTATGATTTAGGATTCAATCAACAAAAAATTTCCAAACAGCTTACTTTTTTAATTATTTAATTTAATACTATTTTTCATTTTTTAATAACTTCTCTTAATCTCGAGCGTTTTGACATAAAGTACGTCTTGATCGGATATTTCTATCAAGAGTTATGACCGTTTGAAGGACATATCGTACGCCTAATTTGGACCATGACCGTTTGAAGGACATATCGTACACCTAATTTGGACTACTTTTTTTTGCAGAGATGTAAAAATAAAAACATCAACTTAAAGAATCATGGGTGAATTAAAAATTATATGCATATTTAATTATATACAGTAATGAATTAGAACAGATTAAATTGAATTGACTCAAATCTTAAAAAAAAATGAACCAAAATAAAAAACTCGAAAAGTGTATCTAGACACAAGTTATTTTTCATGAAAATTAATGTTTCGTAAAATTAAAATAGATACCATTTTTATGGAATTCAGTTATAAAAACAACAAAGTTAATAAAAAATTGGCCCAAATTAAGTAATGTTTTTTTGGTATATCTATTTACAAAAATTATACTGTAAATTTTTAAACAATTTCAGTTTTAAAAAAAATTAAAAAATCACAATATTGTGGTTGCAATACATTTTAAAAAAATCACAATATTCCGTAAAAATATGTCAGCGACCGAATTAGCGACGGATTTTAAAAAAACCTCAATATCCTTAAAAAAGTGTTAGCGACCGAATCAGAGACCGAATTAGCAACGGATTGGAACACGCCCAAATTGGACGTGTTTGACTGTCCCAAATTTCAAAATATTTTTAAAACAACCCATTTTTTCAAAATATTTATTTAATTTGTATTATTTATTTAAATTTGTCGTCTTTTAATTGTATTCTGAAATTACCTTTTGACAAAAACACAATGGAATATTGTTTTTATTGTCTATATGGGTGAAAAATATAAAGAACAACAGGGGAACATGATTTCGTTGTATTAAGTGTGCAAAGAAATTGTTTCTATTTTTTTTTTTACCTCCTGTGTAAATAACAAAATCGTATTTTTGTTATTGAATGGGGTGAAAAAAATAAAATAACAGAAATATGCTTCTGAGGTAGTGTACAATGAAATCCTATTTCCTTAATTTTTTTTACCCAATGTGTGCAAGAAAAATACATTGTACAATTACTGAAATTGTATTTCTGTTGATGGCCCAGCTTCCCCAACCAGCCTAATCACCACCCAAACTCATTGACAACAACACAGATTCAACAACAAAATCTAAAAATGAGAAACAGATCTAGTGTGCAGTCTCGACGGAGCAAGGGGCGTGCGGTGGCTAGATACAGATCTGGCGGGGACGAGGTGGCTGGTGTGGGGCGAGATGGTGTTGGATTCGATCTCTGCTCGGAAGGTCCTCAGGGAGTGCAAGACCCTCTCGGACCACCGCCACACCTTAGATGTTGACAAGATCCTCTCCAACAACGATGCTAGTGTGGCGCAACATGAATGGAAACCAGCCAGAGGAAGGGGGGTGTAAGAAACTGCGTAGGAGGTTATTTTGGTCTTTTATTAGAATTTTAAAATCTAGTCAGCGGAAGTAGTTATTCCCCTCTTTAGCCAACAAGTCTTCTATATTTGCATGGTCGGACATACCTCAATAATGGATAAAGTTATTTTGAAGGGAGTATGTTTCTGAAAAGAAATGTACTTGAAATAAGAATATCACATTGGTTGAGTGGAAAAATTATACAAGATAAAGTTAATAATGAAAAGAAAAGAAAAGTTAAGGTTACATCTCTTGTAAAAAAAAACGTAAAAAGATAGCATAAAGAATCTCTTGTTAAAAAAATGGTGAAAATTTGTTTTAGGTGATTTAGGCATGTATGAAGTCTTGTAGAAGTCTATAAGGAGAGTAGATAATATGGAAGTTATTGGGTACTAGAGAGGTGGAGGAAGATTGAGGAGGCAATAACTAAGGATTTATAGGTCAATAGTATGTCTATAGATATGATTTATGATTAAACATATCAATCGCTCGATCCAACTAGTGGGTTTTTAGTGAGAGAAACTTATATGTTTTTTAAAATTTATGAGGGTAAATTTATTCTTAATTTACTTTGAAGATTAATTTGATATTACTTTATTAAAATATAGAATGAATATACTTTTTTTTTATAAAGAATAAATACACTTTTGTATCTTAAAGATAAGCTCACACAAATAGGAATGATAATAGGATGGATGAAATAAGATTTTGTTTAAATGTTTGATTTATTTAGTGTGTATTTGGATTAACTTTCAATTCTACCTAACATCAATTTCAAAATCAAGTTGAAGCTAAATTAATAAATAATTGTTTTAACTTTTTCAAAATCTTACCATGATTTTGGGACTTAATTAATTTTAGGGGTATCTAAGCATATCAACTTTATCTTATTTAATGTTATTATATAAAATATCATTTATTTAACTGAGGTTCTAGTTCTAATAATTCTTTTTTATTCCATATACTAAATAATAAAGGATAATCCAAAAATTTTTTTTTGGCTTAGTTGCAAATTTTATCATCTAACTCTTATTAGTTGACAAATTTATCACTCAATTTTCATAATTTCGTGGATTTTACCATTAAAGTTTTTTTTCATGAATTTTACCATCTAACTTTCAACCTTTCTTAAATTTTACTATCCAAATTTTACTTTTTGTACATTTTACCATCACGTTGATAACAAAATGATGTAAAAAGACATTTTTCTAGATATTTATATATCGGTTGTAGTTATAATCGATGTAGAAAAGTGACTTTCTACATCAATTGTGGTTATAACCGATGCCAAAAGGCACTTTTCTATATCTGTTGTACTTACAACCGATGTCAAAAGTCAAAATCATTTATCTTTGGTAAATAATTTTCGAAATCACCTAGTCTGATATTTAGTTTTACAAATCACCTAGTTTTGTATAAAGGTCCATCATCGGTGGTAAAATGCGAAGAATGTTGAAAACATTGGTGATATTCACGAATATAAAGCTTGTGTTATAAAATTTGCAAAATAATGAAAGTTAAGTGGTCAAATTTGTAGTTAAATATTTTTTAATTGAAATTAGTGCACTTAAATATAGTTAACTAACTTTGTGTAAGGCCCGTTTTGGGTTATTTTTAGTTGAGTATCGAAATTTTTAAACATAACAACTACTTTTTAGTTTTAATTTCAAAACAATATTAAACCAATTTTTAAAATATGACTAATTTCAAATAATTTCATTTTGAAAGTCATATAGTATTAAAATTAGTTTAAGAGTACTTTTGTGTGGTGTAACAATAATGGTAATGATGATAATTTCAACAATAACGACAATAAATATACCAGTGGTGATTGTAGTGGCAATGGTAGTGGAGGTGGTAGTGGAGTGACATTGGTTGTAGTGGCGATGCAAATGGTGGCAGTGGCAATGTGATGATGATAGCGGTGTTGGTGGTGATAGCCAATGGTAACAACGTTGGTGGTGGTGGTGGTGGTGGTGGTGACGTAAGTGGTATTAGTGGTTGCAATAATGTCGGTGGTGTTGGGGCGGTGATAGATACAGTGGTAGCATGAAGTGATGGCATTGGTGGTTGCAATGACATTGGTCGTGATTGTGGTGGCGATGACGGAGGAGGTATTATTTGCAGTAGTGGTGACAATGATGGTGGCGTTGGCAATAGCAATGTTGATGATGATAAATTGATAATGATGTCCATGACAACGACGATAACAATAAAGGTGGTGGTGATGATTGCAACAACTTTGGGGGTGACAATGATAGAGGTGATATTATTGGTAGAGGTGTTGGTGATAATGTGGTGGTGACAATGATGATGATAGTGGTGGCGATGATAACAACAACAAATATTATTGTCAAATGTGAGAAATGTGTGTTTTTTAAACTAAAAATCAAATTTATAAATTTTTTTTCTTGATTTTGTAAATGGGTGTAAAAGTGTTTCCAAAATGATTTAATAAATTTTCCTAAACACTTGAAAAATATTTATGTAATCAGATAATTTGAATAAGCTATCAGTTAGTTATTAAATAGACCGCTTTAATACAAGGGGTTAGGTCAAATGAGTTCTGGGAGTCTGCGGCAAGACCTCCATTGAAGGAATCAATTTGCTGAATTATTATTAAGTGAAAGAATCCAAGCTTCGTGTCAATAGTATATTTGGTAAACTTTCATGTCATTAAGCAAACAGTTTCAATGGTCCAAAAAAGCCTTTCCAAAGGTGAAATTATTCATGCGAATCCTTTTTACATGTGAAATCATTACGTGCTCTGTGCCTAACAAGAAGAGGAACAAGCAAAGAAGCGAGCAGAAATCAAGTTAAATTTCTAGCACATTAATGTGAACCAGTTTACACTGTTAAAGCGTACATCAGGCAGATACATAGCTCAATGCGGGTGAACCGATAAAGCGTGAGGTGGTTGTGCGAAAAGACCTCTCAAGTGGATCAAGTTCAGTGTCATCTGCTGCACCACACATTGAAAGGAGATTTTGGGAAAACGATACAAGAGAGTCCACGATTTCAGACATTGGAGGTCGAAATTCCTTTACAGGCTGCACGAGAGACACGTTAAGTTTCATTGCAATACCCCAGAAAAAACAGAGTGAGTGAATATATATATATATATATATATATATATATATATATATATATTATATACCTGAGTGCAGAGGGAGATGATATCAGCATAACGAGAAAGAGCCTTGGATGAAAATGTCCTTTTGATTGCTGGATCCACCATCTGTTCCAAACTGTCGCAATCATGAAGCCTTGATGAAGCCCACTTTGCCAGATATTGCTCTTCCCTTGGCCTGGAACTGTGTAGGAAGAGAAATAGAGGTCATCATTCATCAAAAGAGGAAACAAATGAAATGGCACAGGATTGAAGAGAAATTAACATATACCCATCGAATGGTTTTCTTCCTGTTAACAGTTCAAGAAGCAATACTCCGAAGGAAAAGATGTCACTCTTCGTGCTGCCAATTCCTGGTTGGCCATGGTCAGGGGAACTGTATCCTGTATCCCTAATATCAATCTCAGAAGCCTGCCTTCCACAGTCAACATATTAATCAGTGAATCTATGTCCATGGCATACTTAAATTAATACCAGCTTCTGGTTCATTTTGCAGTTGTTACTTAATAAATTGAAGCAGCTTTTAGCTATACCTATTAAGTGCATAACACTATTGTACCTCATTTGAAACAGTGGTTCTTTTTCACGATAAATCATCCAAAAGCTAAAAAAGCAACTATGATCAGTGAGCAAATTTACTGTTGCCTATCAAGGAACTACTTCCTCCGGTTCAGATTATGACGTTTTAGAAAAAAAAATTGTTCCAAAATAGATGTCATTTTACAAACCAATACTATGTTAAATATTTTTTTTCAGGACTACCATTAATAAATACTTAGTTAGAGTAGTGTATAATAAAAGTAAATGAGGAAGTAATTAGAGATATAGAATATATCAAGAAGTTATATAATATTTTTTGTGAAATTCAATAAATTAATTATATTTTGTGATTCCTGTTTCAAAACCTTAAACATCTTATAATATGGCGAAGGGAATATTTTTTAATAAGTAGAGAGCACTAGACCTATAACTTTTGTTAGGTACAACTTACCAAAGAGAACCTTAACAGAAACAACTAACCTATTTAAATATGATGCTGATTCTTGCAGAAACTTACCCGATTTTTTATTTTGTCGCTTGTCAGTGGTCTCAAAATAGCCAAGCCGCAGTCAGTAACACGAGGCATGAGATTTTCGTCCAGTAGAACATTGGTAGCCTTTAAGTTTCCATGGGAGACAGCAGGGGAGAAAGTCGAGTGCAAATAGCTGTAATTATAAACATTTGTGTATGCCACGGTTGAGAGTTGAGATATGAACATGTTTCTACTTTCATATTTAACATAAAATGAATTTGAGTAGCAACGTGGAACTTACTCCAGGGCCTGACCAACACCTAAAGCGATTCTGAGACGTGTGCCCCAAGATAAAGGTTTGTATGCTGCACTATGAAGAGCATCATCTAGAGTTAAATTTCTGACATAGTCATAGACAAGAAGATGTTGCCCATGCTCCAAGCAGTAGCCTTTAAGTGAAACAATGTTGGGGTGCTTCAGACGGGAAGCGGTGCAAACTACATCCAAGAACTTTTCCTCTTCAATGAAAGACATACCAGCCATGTTGATGTTCTTCACTGCTAAAACCTTTCAAAAAGAAGAATTGGAAAGCAGCAGTGTTATAAATTGAAAGAAGCAGTTTTGAAATCTGAACGCGATTCAATGTTTAGAAGGTAGTACCTTGTTTTCCGGAAATTCAGCTCTGTAAACAGGGCCAAGGGATCCCTCTCCCAGAAGTTTGTCTTCATGGAAACTGTTTGTAACCAACTGAACTTCTGCTACTGTATAAACCTTTGTCCTTCCAGTGAATCTGTCTCTTCCCGAAAAACTCTTTCTTGATGTTTCCCCTGTTCTTTTATGGATCTGGGAAGTTAATCGCCTTGGACCCAAAAGGGATGCAGCATTGTAAGGTGGCATTTGCAGGCTCTCGTCTATCGCCGTAGTAGATACATCTATCACCATTAAAATGGATAGGAAAAAAGAAAAGCACGGTCAAAGATGGAAATGAATTTACAGAACTAATAAACGGAATGGCATCAGACATGAAACAGAAAGAGAAAAAAATTGAGTGAAATTTGGCAATATATCTTAACGGCATTACATGTTTAGTATCACAAATTTTACTTACTCTGTTTCTACCTATCTAATTGTATCTTCAGTCATTTTAATTTTAAATCTGTGTGGAATGAACAAGAAAATTGAGTGAAAATTTTGAGATCATATTAATGTTATTAGCATGTGATTCAGTCATGTGGTTTTTGGATTTGACTAGGAGTGCCTCACCTTCTATATGCCTCTGTGAAAGAATTAATTACCTTTGGTTTGACTAGGCAATGAACTATGGTTGCTTTCATAGTCCTCCATTCTCTGTCTATGGAGCTTGTTCAATCGGATCGCAATGAAGAGCGCAAAACCTGTCGCCAATAATGTTCCTGTACCAACCATAAAAGCTATTCCTCCGGGACCAATATGTTTGTTCTTTAGTTTCCTTACTTTAGGAGGATCGTAGTTCTCGACAGCATTCGCCTGAGCTACAGGTGGGCGACTAGTGTTTTGCTCAATGGGTACATTGTCCAAAGGAAATGCCCAGGGAGGAGAGCCGTCTATTGCATGGAACTTGTTCTCTCCAATCCTAATTGTGAGTAGAATGTGACTTTTCGATGATACGTGTCCATAATTTCATATCCAACAAAGAAATAGAAGGTGATAGAAACTTATCACTAACCATAAGTTTGGTATGGACTGAAAATGCTGCGGAAGAATGCCACTGAACAGATTATCTTGAATGTTCCTGACAAAAACAAAGAAATTAGCAAATAATAGAACTGTACACACAATGTTGAAAATGTTTAGAGATAACCTACAAATCAATGAGTGGAAGTTCAGCCAGGTAGGTGACTGATCCTGTGAATCTGTTATTCTGCAGGAACCTGCAAGTAAGCAACATGCTACCGATCAAATTAACAGGACCGTATATAACAAAAGTCCTGTTTGAGTATGTGATGAAATACAAATTAAGTTTAGGAAACAGGGTAGGTGTGTAATACAGATGAAACTTACAATCTATTAAGGTCTGTCAAGGAACCAAATGAACTTGGCAGATCACCTGTGAAATTATTATGCGAAAGGTCCCTGATGGTATGAATTCATCCTTAATTAGTTGACAGATTGAGATCTAAACAAAATAGTCAAAACATCTAAATTTTGTTGCCTCACTTTCTCACGACTCAATCTAATTTTCAATTATATAGTCTAATATTAGAGCTTTACTTGCTCTTGTTTGTGCTTCTCAAGTCCTAGCTATCATATTCACGTGCATTTCCAACTAAAGAGGAATGATTATGTGGCCTAATGGCCTATGCTCTCTGTCTTTTGGCTTATTTATGTAGTTTATATTGATTGCACATTCTACTCTTTCCCTCGTGAATTATGAAAATTTGAGGTTTTGATTGGCTTCATCACTTGTTCTTACAGATCCAGAATATTCCAGATTAGTAACATATAGAAAAACCTATCTATGGAAATGGTTTAGGTTTTAGGAACCTAAAATTTCCTACTGATTGAATCACTTGTCCTTTCATTTCAATTAAAATGCAATGGCAAAAGACTCGGGAAGAAAACATACATTTCTTTGAGATTATCTAAGCCAGTAAACACATTGCCAATGGGTCCATTCAAGAAATTATGGCTTAAATTCCTGCAAGACAAGAAGTGATGATTTACAGCCATTTGTAAAGATCAAAACACTATATCATTATCAATAGAAATATGTCTCCTCTATAAAGCTTGGGCTGAAATCAATACTAATGTAACTCACAGATGTCTTAGTTTTTTCATGGTTGACAATGTATGGGGGATATTTTGGCCCAAATAGTTGCAAGCCATATTTCTGCACGAGAGGAAAATTGTCAGAAAAACACACTACTGAAAGATACTTACCATTAAGCATAGCACATAGTCACAAAGGAACTAAAGGAAAAAAATAAAAACAGTAGGCTTACATATGTGTGGCATTCGGGGGTAAACCCAGTGGTATTTCACCCATTATGTTGTTAGAACTGACATCACTATAGAAACCAGAAGTTGAAATTAAGTAAATAACAGATCTTGACAATAAACCATCGCCATAAGAACTTAAATCTATACAATTGCTTACAGTTGCTTCAAGTTTTGTAGATTATTGAGCAAGCCTCCAAGATACCCGGTAAGCCTTAGTCCATGAATTTTGCTGCATGAAGAAAAGAGAATGTGTAACAGGTTATTTATTAGTGGCATTATAATCTGAATGTGAGTATCATCAACAGAGTCAGTGCATTACAGGTGTATAACTGATGAGCCAGAACATGCTACTCCTGTCCAAGATTCCTCACAAGGATCGTTACCGTTCCATCCATTCAGCACTGGTGGGCTGTTTAAAGCCCTGTATAGATCCTGCAGAGCTGTGACTGTTCATAAAAAAGTTCATAAAAAAACATATACTTTAGTAGCAAAAACACGAATTGTGAGCTATACCAAAACGAGTTCAATAATCCAGAAAATACTTATTTTATTATTTCTCATTTACAAACACCGATTTTCTATTTCTCTATGTAAATCTTTCATCTTCAAGTTATCTTTATATGAATTTAACAATAACGATTAACGAGTAATCATCTACTGTTTTGGCTATTCTGTCAAATAAAGTTAAATATACCCTAATTTTGGAAATAATACTAACCAAATCTCATTGAAGAATAGCACAAAGAATCAAACCAGCCATTAACCGTAGCATACGATCACAGAATATGCATTCGGCAAGCAGAGACAACGGGAAAACTGCACAAAACGTAACTACACACAATCTCTCGAGTCTCAAATCCTAAATCGAAAAATTTTCTTCAACGTGATCATGAGATTGATTAGATTCAAAGACAATATCAAATGCACAACGCGAAGTTACTTAATCAATTTTCAGGGAAAGAATAATAGTTCAAGAATCAAGAACGAACGAACGGTTCTTTGAATTTACCGTCAAGGGGATCCGTAAACGCGAAACAGCGAGAAACCAAAGTTGCCGAGAGGACAACGAGGACGGCGAGATTCACGAACACGTAGTTGCGAACCATTTCTTTCTATTTTCCACCGCTTTCACGAAATCGAAGTTGAACTGAATTAAACGAAGTGAAGAGAAGAAAAAAAAGAGAATTCAAGCTTCAAGAAAACTGAAAACAAAAATAGAGAGAGGCTTAAGTTTTTTTTTTGAATGATCGACTCATGAATGAATGAGCGAGTTTACATGATTCCGATTCTTCGTTTTCGCGCGCGCGCGCGCGAGAGAGAGTTTACACAGTGCAGTGACACTGTGACAGTTACAGTTACAGTTGAGAGAGAGTGTGTTTCTTGTTAAATGGGGTCCACGGATAAGAGTTCGTCGTAGTTAAATTTTAACACACTTATGCAAATTAGTAACTAACGATTAATCGACATAATTATCACGCAGCTTAATTGCGTTTGTGTTGTTTAAAAACCATCGTGGGAGAGTTAAAGAAATATGATGATATCTATGACATTCCTTCCAAATCAAGGCATAATAATATATGGATTAACTGATGGAATGTGATAAAAATAATTTTTCTTATATTTTATTTTATTTCATTTTTTTTATATCATCTTATTTTCAAGCGCAACTTTAATTTGTAGTTGTCTATTAATTTCTCTGATTTGGTACTGATTAGTGAGCAGGCTTAGGCTTAACTTGATAAAAAACGGAATCTTATTTTTTAAATTGAAGTTCGTTCGCTAATTGTTAATAAGTTCACATTTGATATTTAATAGTTTTCAGTTTAATCATGAAGCTCTCACGATGTAAATATAAAGAATTTTAGGGTGTGATCCAATTACAAATTCATAATTGAAGTAATTTGTAAGATAATTACTTTAAAAATTAACAAACTTACACACATAATAATACGTGATTAGATAACGATATAAAATATTTATACAATACATAGCTTTTTGCTCCTCACTTTATATTTGTTTATCATAATAATTTTTTTTTAAAACAAAAGTAGATAGTACTTGTACACAAGATGCAAAGTTAAGTAGGTTATTAACAACATTTTTAAACAAAATCTTAAATTTGAACCTTGTTAATGGTTGAAAAGTGTTTTGATAAGGAGATTCTATTCAAGTGGCTAGTCCAATACATATTAGTAGTAGTGCTCATGATTTGAGTATTTAAGTAACTCAATCTATAACTAATAAATAACTAGATTATAAATGAGTATTATAATTATAATCATAACTAGTTTTATATAATTAGTTATATATTGATGTAACCAATTATTATTTTTAAAATATGAATATATAACAGATTATAACTAAATTGGTTATATAATAAGTTATATCTAAAATCAATTACACAATCAGTTATAAATGAATAGAAATAAATTATTTAAAAAATAATCATTTTTATAAAATTAATTATAATTTTATAACTATAACTCTTTTTAAATACAAATAAATTATTTGAAATAATCATAACTATGGAAGTGATTATATGTTTATAACTACTTTTATAAAATTAGTTATAGTTATTTTTTTAAAACTAATTTTTTTAGCAGCCCTACATATTAGTCATGAAGTAGATACTCCGTGTTAGTAACATGCTAATAAAAAAAAAGAGTTAAGTATGTTTATTTTTCTTTAAAATCTCAAGTTCTAATTTGCACAGTGGCTAAAATTTAAGGTGCAACTTTTGTTTAGTCCTTTAAATTCCAAACCTTAATCATTTTGAAAAAGGAATGTGCTTCATACACCATTTCCTTTTCTTATACAACATTTACAATTTTTGATAATACCCAAAATGCCCTTAATGAATGAAAAAAAATATAAATGTTAACAACTATAAACGAGTTTTGCTTGTCGCTTGCGGACTGTGCTTGTTTTGTTTCTCACCATTTTTGAGCTGGTGATCGCGAGGTCGCACTCGGTCAAATTAATACACATTAAATGCAGTAACTAGGTAGTGACTCCTAGGTCGTCTCTCAAGGACCAATTGTCTATGTTTAAGGGATTAAACGTGTAAGGGGGGGGGTTGGCAGAATGCGAAAATTCTAAATTAAAACAGAAATAACTAAGTGCAGTGATTAAAAACAAGTCAGACCTTAGAACAGATTGCGCCTCTAATTTCCTTGGTTCACAAAAGATAATCTGTCCTACTTAATTCTTATCAGTCCAGGTTAATCTACTAAGCGAAGATTAACCTAAAACGTCATTACACGAATTAAGCAAACGTGAACCTCTTTAGGGCAAGCTCTCAGGATTAAGCAACCTGAGATTACTGAATCAATCAACTCAGAATCATTAAGCATGATCCTAATTCGAAAAATACAGAACAGAAACCCAAACAAGGAAGAACAAAGCAGAATACGAATTGCAACACAGAGAACCTCCATTGAAGGTCTGCAATCTGTCCTAGGGTCCAACCCTAGGGTTTAGCCTT
>PYAF01000247.1:346628-365745 GCA_007407185.1 Glycine tomentella
TACATATGGCGCGGGTCGCGCCGCACTCCACGTGGGTCGCGCTGAAGGCCAGAAAACCCTAAAACTTGCATTTTTAAGCATCTTTCAAAGGATTCTAAAGCATGATCATATTCCTTAACCTTTAAACTTAGATTCATGCTTAATCTAAGCTTAAACACATGCTTCATCATATGTTTACAAATCCCAGATATTACACATTACATGTCATTGATCACTTCAACCAAACCAAACCAAACCAACAATAACACTTAAATATGCATTCCAAATGATACTACACAAGCATGACCATCTCTCAACTTATTCACAAAGCAAAATGATATTCAAATATGTCCAAAACCAAAGCAACAATAACACTCAAGCATTGCAAGTCATGTTACATAATAAAATTTACCTAAATGCAACAAAAAATAAAAAAAAAAGAACATTCACGAATTGAGTAATCCGTGAGCCTCTTACGGATTACCTAATCCGTATGAAGCTCACGGATTACTCAATCCGTACGACACTTCTCCACGGATTTGCGAATCCGTTTCCGCCATGGCCGACCTGCAACAGCTTCCACACACCACCATGGACAAGTTTTAACAAAAAAATCACTCACCAGGGTCACAACACGCAGGAACGACCACCACAAAATGCAATGTACCCACGGAAAAGCTCCAATAAGGTTCGCCGAATAGCTCAAAGGGAAGAAGAACTCCAATGCGGTGCTTGTCCGAATAGCTCACTGAAGAAGAACTACCAATGTCAATGGAGAGGGAAGTCGATTGAGAGGTTGAGAGGGAAGAAGGAAGTCGTGCTTGCCAGAGGAGAATGCACAGGGGCGTAGGGAAGAAGGAAGTCGATGGAGTTTCAGAGGGAAGACAAAATTTAAAAAAAATTATATAATTAATTTTTAATACAAGGGTATAATGGGATATTCACTATATACTAATGGTGTAGAAGATTTTTATATGGTGTAGGAAGCTGTTGCCTTTGAAAAATTAATTTAGACTGGGCTTTTTCATGATGAAAAAAACGTGATGGGCTTGCCCATGGTAGCTTACATGATTTTTCTTTCTACACCAACCAATTTTCTCATACACCCAACAATAAAACAAAAAACCAAAAATACTTTTTCGTAAGGTTCATACGGATTGACCAATCCATATCCATCGTCCACCACCGCAGCCACGCCCAGACCACTTCCCTCCATGCTGTCTCCGCCCTCCGCCTCCCTCTGCGACGCCTGCTCTCCTCTCCCCCATCTCTGTCTCTCTCATCTGCACACCACAGCGTCGCCACGCACCTTATGTCCATGCCATCACCCTCACCCAGGACGACCGCAAGAGACTCGTCGCCGACAAGGCCGTGGAGTTAGTGAAGAGTGGCATGGTCCTTGTCGGGGTCCCCACCTCCAACTACATGGATGAGCAGGCTTGCTCCCTTAGCATCCCCCTCTTCGTCCTCGACCACAATCCCCGCCTCGATCTCGCCATTGACAGCATTGACGAGATCGAAAAATAGTCCTCCCCTCCTCTCTGTCCCCGCTGTAGGGTGACATGGTTGGCTTGGGGAAGGTGATTCGTAAACTGTAGGTTCTTACGGATTTACAATCTGTGAGATTCTTATGGATTGGCCAATCCGTATGGGCCTTACGGAAGGACATTTTCAATTTTTTGCTCACTTTGCTGGGTGTATGATGAAATTTGTCTGGTGCAGGAAGAAAAATCACTTACATTATCATCGCGCCTCTTCGTAAGCCCACCCTGTCTTATGCTGTTGGCCATGGACGAATCACCGGCAAACAGAGAGAGCAAAAACGAGGAACAAGAAGAAGAAGAAGAAGATGATGGCTACATGGGTGACCTTTCTCAGTTTCTTCCTTCCGATGCTCTCGACCCTGCCAAATTGTCTTCGTCTGAAAAGGTGAATTCTTCTTCCTTCCCCGTTTTACCCTTCTTAGTTGTCGTTTTGGAAGAATTTTACTCGCTTAAAAAAGAGAGAAAGAGACGCATAGCTTTCAACAAGTCACGTATTTGAATGAAATTAGGTGTTCAAGCTTCCCCCTTTTCCATTCCCCTCTAGTCATACCACGTGATTTTAAAATTTGGGCTTCAAATTTAAAAGTCTAAGTTCTGAAGAAAAAGATGGTGCTTGATGTAATTACTAATTAGTTTGGTTCCCATTACGCAGTTATTCTAATACAGGTACATTTCCTAGGGATACTTTTTTATTTATTTATTTTTAAATTTCTGTAAATCTGTGTTGCATGTAAATTAGTCTGTTTTGCTTACCAATCCCTTTAGTTCCTTATATGTATCGGTTTTAAATTGTAGTCTAGGTTGCACTTTTGTTGCAATCCTTGATATTGCAGACAAATTTTACTGATTGTAGCTACAATTGCGGTTGCAGAGACATGAAAAACGTTGATGTTGCAGTCACAATTGTTTTTGCAGACCCCCCCCCCCCCACACACACACACATGCGTGTTTTGTTTTTTTTCCCACTTTATATAATCCTGCAATAGTCTGTGGACAGAAGTTGTGTCTTTGGAAAAGTAAGAGTAAATACTCAAAATTAGACCTCGAAAGGTACACTCGACTTCATAAGTTAGTCTTTTAAGAATTAGAGTAAAAAATTGATCTAAATGCACATCCATAGGGATCAAATCGGTGTTCAAAGACATTTACATTAACAAGATAATCGAATGTCAATTTTAAGCTTTGAGTGTCATTGTTGATGTCTCATGTATCTTAGGAAGACTAAATTTGAGTATTTAGTAAAACAATGAAGCATGAATGCATGGGTTATTTTGTTTTCTTGTTCAAAGAGTTATTGCTAGATGCTTAATTTTCCTTAGCCTTTTAGTTTATAATTTTGCAGGTACCATACACAGTGATGATAACTCCCTTTATACCATGCAGATTTCCAGCAAGAAAGATCCTTCAGTCAACTCTTCCAAGAACCGGTTGAAAACTCTTAACTGGCAAGAACGGCGAAAACTTGAAAGAGAAAGGAAGCAACAAGAAGAGGATGAGCAAACACTAGCGAAAGTGGAAGCTCCAATACCACAATCCAACATTGGATTTAAGCTTCTCAAACAGATGGGTTACACTCCAGGTTCTGCCCTAGGCAAGCAGGGCTTGGGCAGGGCTGAACCAGTGGGGATTGAAATTCGACGGTCACGAGCTGGTGTAGGCTTAGAAGATCCTCACAAGGAGAAGAGGAAAAAGGAGGAAATCATGATGGACAGGAAAAGAAGGAAAGAGGAGGACCTAATGAAAGAATTTGGGTCTAGGCAGAAGTCACAGTGGCAGAGTAGGAGAGTTATACTTAATTACAATAAGGCAAAGGCTGCCCTTGACCAATTGGAGAATAAGGAAATTGTGGAGCCACAAAAGAATGACGATGTTGCAGAGGGTGAAGAAGAAGAAGAGGAAGAAATAACAGAAGAGGTGTGTAACTTAACCATATCCTTTTCACTTATATTTCTTTTAACCTAGTTTTTTGGTATTTCCTTTTCACTTATATTTCTTTTAACCTAGTTTTTTGATAGTCATTTATGTTGCATGCCAATAAATAGTCTGGAAACTGCATACTTGCATTTTCTTCCCATGATCATTATTTCTAGATTTTTTACTACTAAAAAACAATAACTAAGTATTTTCCTACTAGATGGGGTCAGCTACACGAGTCAAATGACTCCATAATATTCTGCCATAAATTATTTCTATAGACACACTGTTGAGCTTCAGATTCTTCTTAATAGTTTCTCGTATAATTTTTTTAACTGCATTCTGAAATTCTTGTAATTCATTTATTTTAAGCTCATTATTGTTGAACTTAGTTAATCTATATTTGCATTGGTTTCAACTTTGATGGTGTTGGTGATGGAATGTAATGGATGCAGGACTTGCACGATGTTTTGATGAAACTGAGGGATGAATTTAATTATTGCCTCTTTTGTGGATGCCAAGTGAGTAAACACCAGATTTACTTCTAAGTGGTCTGTAAAAGCTGATTTTAATATATTTATAAGATGAAATAGCAAATTCAGTACGGTTGACAAATAAGAAGCCTCTAACTTTGATTACAATACTTTTTTCTTCCTCATTTGTACAGTATGAATCAAACCATGCCCTTTTGGCCAACTGCCCTGGAACCAATGAAGATGACCACTAAATTGAAGATTTCTGATGTGAACAGTGTACACTATCAGATTTGTTGTGTTTGTCAAGCAAATGCTGGAAGGTTTAAATGCTTATTCCAATGGAGCTGGATAAGCTTACATCTGGTGGATGATTGGACTTATGGCACTTCTTGTGCCAATACATAGATGAATTGTGTCTATGCTCTCGTTACAATTAAGATAGGAGGTTGCCTCATCTTCATCCATGCCGAGGGACATCGTGGCCTGCCCTCTTTCAGGAAATGGATTGGTTCATATACAGTTTGTGAAACTTTCAATACATACTGGACAATTTCAGAGTATTTTTACTTGGTCAATTTTTTAATTTTGAACTGCATTTGAAAAGTTTGTGGCCAGACATTATTACCTGAACTTGATGCGGATATTTTATCAAAATTTTAGCAAATTTCAACCAGATGTATTGATGTTTATTAATAGTAGAAATTAACCATCTCTAGAAGAATGAATTATATAAATTCATTCTGTCAAAATTTATGGTGAACTTTGGTTGCCTAGTATTCTCCTATAAAATTACACTTAAAAATTTAAATTCACATAAATGTATGAGCCAAGATCTATGATAGAGGTAGATGGGAAAAAGTGTATGCTAGGAAATTCCTTGGGCTCTCCAACTACAATAGCTAGCTTTTGTGGTGTGGTTCTCTCAAGGTTCTTATCAATTGGTATTAGAGCTTCGACCTGGGAGCTATGGAGCCGTTAATGGTGTCGAAGTTGAATGCAAGAATGGAGTCACTCATGGAAGCTATAGAGAAAGCGATGGAAGAAAATCATGAAGCGGTGAAGTTGTCATTGAGTTCAATAGAAGGGATGATACAACGGTTGGCGACAACTTGGAAAAAAAAGCACTAGAATCGAACGTTCACGGGAACGAGTCGATATGAAGGAATAAAGGGAACGTTGCGTATGGTGACAATAGGTGGAGAACTCTTGAAATGCCAATATTCAAGGGAGAAGATCCGATAGGCTGGTTAATGAAGATAGAAAGGTATTTTCGGTTGCAATCCGTAAGTGAAGAGGATAAGCTGGAAGCGGTAATGGTTGCCATGGACGGAGAAGTTCTATTCTTGAGAAGGGTTCAAGATCACAATCTCCCAAAAGGTTTCAAGCATCTAACCTAGGGAATCTTTTTTAGGCATTGCTGGTGCTGGAACAAGAAGAAACAGTGCAATAATTCATAGGCCAATTCGAGAAGCATGTCTGAATGGTGAAGGGGGTTGGAGGAACCGTTTTTTATGGAGGTCAGTCTCAAGGGACTAAAAGAAGAGATCAACACTGAGGTAAGGCTCCATGAACCAAAAAACTTGATGGAATCTATGGTTAAGGCTCGTAGAGTGGAAGACAAGAATCGAGTCTTAGGGAAGTTGTTTTCAAAAACCAAGTTATTTGGATTAGGGATTTGTGAAAGATTGACAACCAACAAATAGTAAGGTAGCTAATCCTACTAATGTGCTAAAGCAAGATCCAGTGGATGGCAAGGTAGAAGTACCTTCCATAATTTGTCACCCGCGGAAGTAAATGAGAAGATGAGGAAATGAGAATGTTTCACCTGTGAAGAGAAGTATAATCTTGCTTATTTGTGTAAGAATAAACAGTTCAGATGGGTGATTATGGAAATAGAAGATGAAGGAGACCCTTGTTGATGAAAGGCAGGTTGTTTTTCCTCAACTTGACCTTGAGGACAAGGTCCGTCTTGAAAGGGGGGTATTGATAGAGGTAGATGGGGAAAAGTGTCTGCTAGGAAATTCCCTTGGAAACTATTAGCTAGTTGAGACAATTAGGATAGCTAATTGTTAGTTATAACTAATTGATTGGTCAATAGTTGTTAGGGGATAATATAAAGAGTGAGTGAAGGTTTAGGGAAAGGGGATCAGTTGGATTCTTGGAGGGTGGTGATACCTCAAAAATCACTTGTTCTCATTTTTGGAGTTGGAAGCTCCCACTTAATAAGACTACATTTTCTTTCTTTTTTTCTTTTCTGGTCCAGTTCTATCAATCTAGGATGAAATCTTTTTGGTTTTAAGGTTGGAAGAGTGGGTGAGGTTTCCTATTTACAACATGGTGATGAAATGATGATACTTTTGGGATGCTTCTATGAATAATTTGTGATTGTTAAAGGATGTTCTCAGAAGTTGAGCTTGTTTCAATTGAATTTTCATCAAGAGTAATGTTATTGGTATTAATGTAGATGATCAGTTTTTGTTGGCAGCTTGTTCATTACAATATATTACTGGGATTCCTTTTGTATTCTTAGGTTTTTCTGTTGGTGCAAATTCAAGGAAAATGACTAGATGGATTCATTAAAGAGTAGGCTTGCTGCTTGGAAGGGTAAGTACTATCTCATAAGCCACTTTTTGTTTTAAAAAAAATTTTAAATCTTTCTTTAAGATACTGAAAAAAGTGTCAATTTTGCTTATTGGAATTGGAATTCAAAGTTTTTTTTTTGGAGGTGGAAGTGATGATGTTAAAAAAGTCCATGATGAATTGGGATAAGGTGTGTCAGCATAAATGCCTTGGTGGGCTTAGCATTAAACATCTTGACCTCCTCAATTTAAGCCTTCTCAACAAGTGAAAATGGCAATGTTCAACTAAGAAAAATGTTGTATGGTATAACCTTCTAGTATATAGGTATGATTTGTTGGATAGAGTGATTCCAAATGATAGATGCAATCTTAAATTTGCATTTGTGTCGTGGAGAGACGTGTGTAATATGGAATGTGTTGGTAGTGTTTCTCCCTTGTAGTTCTCAATGGAAGTGTGATGTGAGGGGCAAACTAAGTTTAGGCATGATTCTTGGATTGGTGTCTATACTCTTAAATACACTTTTTGTAGATTATATTAAATTTCAGAGGATAAACATTTTGGAAATAGTGTTGAAATCACGAACAATTGCTTCTTGAGTGCTTTGGCATTGTCCTAAAGGACTTATTTGTGGTATCCCACACAAGTTTCCCCATATACAAAATTGACAAGATTCAAACTCAAAATCCAAGAATAGATAAAGGAAACTTGAAAAGAAGGAAGAAGAGAAGATTTTGGTATATTTGAAACAAGGTTTGAAAGGTGATATTTATAGGGTGAGATGGGAGCTCAAAAATGAAAAAAAAAAAGGAATTGAGAATTAAACCAGTAATAAAGTAATTGATTTGGTAATTATAGCTTATTAAAACAACCAAAAGAAATAAATGGTAAAATCCCATGTCGAATCAATTTTTGCCACATTAAAATCAAGATATTCTGAATAAGTTCTTGAGTTAAAAAATGGTTCAATTAAATAAAAGTACAAAACTTTGCAAACCCATTATCGCATGCACATGGGACAAATTAGAGGGTTTGCATTACAATAATGCAACATGACCAAAGTTCATGAGTGCAAGATTTTGATTTGTTGCGAGCAACTTTGAAAGTTTATATCCCACAAGGATATATAAGCACGTGAGCAAAAGTTATTCCAAGCAATGTGGGACTTTGTCTTTTGCAATATCCATCAAACTACAACAAAACATGTATGCTTATGTTAAGTAAAACAAGCTAGCTTGAAGCTGAAAAGCTACTCGTAAGATGAAAAATTAGCTTATTAAATTAGAAGTGTTTGATAAAACTAATTGTTGAAATAATTGAAAAATGTAAAATGATAAAAATAATAATAAAATCATGATTTATTTAATAAAGGTACAAGGAAAATGAATATAAATATATCAAGGATAAAAATGAAAGAAAATATAAAAAGCTAGAAGCTAGCGTTACTTCAAGTAGCATTTCAAAAAATGTTAGAAGATACTAAAAAAATTTACTTATGAAATAGTCAAATGAGCATTTTAGCTAATAAAAAAAATTAGAAATTAATTGAAATCACTTACTGAAGATAACTTATAAATAAATATGATGGGATATAAGATTATGAAAAAATAAGATTAAAATAATCTTTAATTCTATCTAATATTTGGTATACATCATATAATAAATTAGATAATAATAAGATATAAATTATGTTCAGATAATAAAATTATTGTTTCGTTAAAATTATTTATAATTTTCTAAAAAATAATGTTTATTTTTTCTTACAAAAAATTATGAAAATTATACAATTTTATTTATGTAATTATGAAAATTAAATACAAAATTTTGTAATTACTCTTAAAATTATAAAAAATCAATATAATATTTTAAAATTTATAATTATTATTCAAATATTTTCTTTAAAAGTATTTAAATAATAATGATTTATTTTTATAATCTAATCAACAAAATAATTTAAATTTACGTGTCAAATTTATGTTATATTTTGCATAAGAGAGGGGGAGGGGTGGGGGAAGGAGTGAAGGTAGAGTTATAATATATTTTATTAATGTGACAGTAAATATTATAAATATTTTTTTTTGAAAGGAAAAAAATATTATAAAGATAGTTATCTTATTTTATTATATTCTGGCCACTTAAGAAGACCTTTATTTTCGTGCGTTAATATTTTTTGTACTGTTTCTGTGTGTTAATGTTATGGCTTATAATGGAATTTGTCTCTGATATTATGCCCAATGACAACAAAAACCCTATTCTAGTAAGTTAAATGGATCAGACAACACCATTCGTTTGGTTAAAGAACCTTTATTTCTTCAAAAAAAAAAAAAGTTTGACCTTTACATTATGTTGAGATTTCTCTTAATACTTAATAATTTCTTCCAATGTCTTTCTTTATTTTTCTTTCATTTTTACAAAACTAAAAACCACACGATACCATTTATGTCCAGAAGGAGCTGAAAACAAAAAGATAAAGCCATAATGGGAACAACATTAAAAAAAGAAGAGAGGGTGAAACTAGTTTAACCAACAAATATAAACGATAAGAGTTACTGCTTAATACTACTACTAAAATACTTAATATGAATATATTCGAACAACAACTCCTTGTAAAATGGATTGGGAATCAATACAATCTCTTCCTCTTAGGTTGAGTAGTCTATCCCTTTGGCCTGATGATCTCAACCGGCTGGTTGGTTTCTTGGTTCTTGGTGAATATCTTCTCCTAACTTAACATTTTCTTTGTCCTACAGAATGAGAATGCAAGAAAGAACAATATTAAGAATTCACCAATGAAAATATCAATTAGAAAAATTGTCTCACTTTTACATAAATTATTGATAACCGGAATTTATAACAGATAAATTTGAAGGAATATAAGATAAAAAGCACTGCAGATCACAACATATAGCTCATAACAATAATAATGTATGATTAATCAAGCAATCTTAAATTAAATTCTTTTAAAAAATGGCATTTTGGGATGACATTTCTTCATCAAATTTATGCCTCCGATTCTTTGTAAATATGCTTGAAATGTAAATATTGGCCAGCAAGCATGAAAACCATAAACATCATTTTTTTTAATTATTTAGACCACATATATCTTTTATTAGAGACAATTTTGTAAGACTAATGTTGAAAAACCCAGAATAAGCACATGACTTGTTACAGCATTCATAAGGAAGCTTAAATAATTTTTGCTGTAACTTTGTTTTACTTTACTATTTTTACCCTTTTGCAATTTCTTTTCGTTTTGCTTAAAATGTATTGTGCGGTGTGGGCACTAATTGGTAGGCAACGGTTTTGTTACCTCACCCTTCCTATGGGTCTTGTAACTAACCGAGTATATAACACGATTGTGCAAAGGAATGAGCAACAAAATATTCAATCAACCTTCTCTAAAATTTCTCTCTACATTTCCATTTTTTATCCCTTGCTCATCGGGAATAATTCATACATTGAATCCCTTGTGCTTGGATCGGTGAATTCTCAGAGAATTAAAAGTTCCTTCTCATGACTCCACATTGATATGATATTGTTCAAAAGGCCTTATACTGATGGAGTCATATTGTGCTTATAAAACCATGTTTCATCCCTTTGTTTATCTGATGTGAGACTTTGATTATATCTCAACAACTAATATAAGTGACAAAATTGTCTCCAAGTATTAAACATAACTTCATATTGAAGACTCGAACTTAAGAGTTATTGAATAAGCGTGAATAACTTCTCATCAGTTAATTCATAGCTCAGTGATAATCAATTTTAAATTTGCAATAATCAATAAGGTAAAAAAAAAAACTTATCATATGACATGCAATTTAATGTTTCAATATCTATCTATCAGAGCATGGTATTTACGAATGAGCGAATCCAGGATTCAAAGGTATACTTACCAAAATCTGTAGTTGACCAACGTCAGTGTCGATGTGGTCAAGATAGGCTCACGATTTCGTACATCGGACTATAGGTACCCTTTGTCAAGAGAACACGAGGAGAGACCTGCAAAACAAAGGACTCCGACACTCAATTAATTACGTGAGTGAGTTGAGAATGAATTGAAAAGAGTAAGATAAAACCTGATATTTATAGAGTGGAGTAGGAGCTTCGAGTCTTTATTTGTAGGGGCTGTTATAGTGGTGTAACAACTCTTGTAGATAATTCCTATGTGCTTGGTAGCGTCCATGCTCCTATACCAGGATTGACATGGAGGATCGACGTGTGTATTGGGGCACCACGTCGCCTGCCACGTCCATTTTGTTGATCCTAGACAGTATATAAGCCCCCAAGCCCCGATTTTTCTTGTTGGTGAAAGAGATTGTTTGGTGTCGACGGTAGTAGCCCTAACAAGTAGGACGTTTGCAAGTTCGTTGAGCCCCTAGCCTAGAAAAGTGTTGTCCAGTGTCGAGGGTAGTAGCTTCGACAGGTGCGAGAGTTGCAGGTCTGTCAGTCAAGCCCCCTCGCCTGGACAAGTATTGTCCGGGCTGTTCTGCTAAGTTGTCCAGGGTGAACGCCCTTTTTGTTTTTTAGGCGAAGTAAGGTAATCCATGTGGGAAATCCCTATATTTGACAATTATTCCCTTTTCTAACCGTTGGAGAACGCATTAAAGACAGGCATTTCATTTGCCTTTTGTTGCGGGCAAGTGCAACGCACTTGCATTACTTTTGCGTACGTGTCACCCGAGAAGTGGGCTCGTACTGGAGATGTGGTACGTGGGTGAGCGGGAGTGCATCATGGTGCGAATTTTCGGGACGTCATTTCAACTCTTGCCAGTTACCTAAAAGTCGTGCCTCCACTTAAATGGAGTGTACATATGGGTTTTTGATCACCATCACTTTTGAATTTCTGCTTCCTCTTCTAAAATCTCCTTGTACTCTACTCGTGATCTTTGCGATTTTCCCTTCTCTTTTGATTATCTTCCTCGCTTTTAAGGTACACTCCCTTCTACCATGTCTTTTATTTCTGATTTTGCCTTGGGTATGGGCAAAAGTGATTATGGGGGTTCTATTCAGCAACCCTTGGTGGAACAAGAGGTCGTTCCAATCAGCGAATCCTCGACAGAGGGACACACCATGAAACTTTTGATAACGAGTCCTCTTCCTTAGACAGGTTGGTGGACTCGCAATGTGTCGGTGGGGGTACTTCTCGTCCTTGTAGGAGGGCGCGACCTTCTGTTGCTCCTCTAGACGAGGAGCCTTTTCTTGTTACCACGATCCTTCCCTCTTTGGATTTTGGGGCAATGAGAAGAAGTAACAGCGGGGATGTTAGGGTTCTCACCGCAGCAAGCGTAGCTGCAGTGCTGGGTCGCCTTCTTCCCCTCTTGCCGTTGCTCGCTATGAGTGGGTAAGGGATGATGTCCTGAAATACCACTCCTCCATAACTTCTACAACAAGTATCGTGACTTTGGAGCGTCAAAGAAAGTTGGCCAACCCAGAAGACTCCTGCAAGATGGTCGTCAAGGCTTGTGGGAGGGAGTGATGATTTTCCCTTTATGAGGACAATGTCTAGTTGTCCACCCTTCTTCTTCATGTATTGTCGTCTCTTTGAAGTATTGGGTCTGATTCTCCCCCTGAACTCCTTTCAATGTGCTTTGCTGGAGCATTTCAATGTATCCCTCATCTCAGCTTCATCCTAATAGTTGGGCAATGGTGAGGACCTTCAAAGTTTTGTACCCATTTTTCAACATCTAGCTTAGCGTGTCCGTGTTTCTATATTTCTTTCAAAAGAAGTTGACGGGGAAAATAGGTTGGGTGTCCCTCAATAGTGTGTCCAAAAAGCTATTTGAGTTTGAGTTGAACGTGTTTCGTCGATTCAAGGATCCCTTTTCAAGGTCCCGGCGACTGATGTCATGGTTGATAGATTGCCACTAATGTTTAATCGAGACAAGGAACCCCGCTTCCTTTTCTACTGATGGTCAAATCCTACCTGGTTCAAGTCCTTTGATAAGGATCTGCTGATCATGGTGGAGAGGGTTGGCAAGGCCATTCTAGAGCTACTGCCAGTTTCATTGGACACTCGAGCCATCTTGTCCCTTCCTTCGACTGACGATCCTTTTGCTGCCTTAGATGATAAATTGTTTTACCTTTTTTTTTTGTGTCTAATGTGATTTTCGGCTTGTATTAAACTTTTTTGTATCCTTTGTTGTTTTGCAGACATAATGGGCGATTTCGCATGGAGACCCTTGGTGAAGCAAGTCGGACCTCTTGGTGGCGGCATGCTATCTTTTGCTGTCGAGCCTCCTGTAGGAGAAAGGGGTCAACCTGCTGCTAGGGTTGACCTAATGATGATGAAGTTGTTGAGGTAACTTCCAACGTGCCTCCCTCTGTCTTGGCTAAGAGGAAGCATAATGACGATGCTGGGGTGTTAGACCGTAAGAAGTCAAGGGCCACTTTCAGCCTCGAGCTCTAAAGTAGGCTGTCGGGTTGATGTTCGATTTGGGTCACCCCTCCCCTAGTAGTTGTTAGGGTCCGCCTTCGGCTCCGTTGGCCGTACAGGCTACTGCTACTACTGTGGCTACTCTTTTTGTGCCGCCTTCCTTGGCTGTTTCGACACCCTCTGCTTCTCCCTTTACTGTGTCAATTGTGTCGTCTTCCTCGACTGCTCTTGCTACTGTTTGTCCTTCTTCCACTGTTATGCCATTTCTCAGTGATGGCGTGGTGACTACAATTGTCTCGGCAGACTTGTCTCCTTCCTCTCTAGCCTAGCTAGCTTTAGCTCTTATTGTCTCACCGTCGGCGGCGCTGGCCTCCTTTTTCTCGCCCAAGTGTATCCTTGGACTATGTTTACACTTCTCGCCACACAAGTTCGATGTGGAGCATGGGCTACAGACTAGAGCAACAGATTCCTAGTGACTTCATGTTCCCTTTTTGCCACAATCTCATTCGACCAGTTGGGGTACAAGATGAAAACGACGCTACAAAGGTCTTCCTTTAGAGGAGTCTAACGATTTTGGAGGAGAATGGACAAAGGCACAAGGAAGCTTTAAGCAAGGTGGCATCTTTAGAGGCTGAAGTCGCCAAGTGGAGGGCCACTGCTCAGACTGTTTGGAGAGTGGAGCATCCCAAGGTGGCCTGATGTGTATGTCTAACCTCATTAGACATTGAATTCCCGAATCTACATTGCAATGAAACTCAATCTTCAAGAACTCTTCAAGAACTCAAACTCTTAATTGAAAATTGAAGAGAGAAGTGGCGTGAATGAATCCAAAGAATCAAGCAATAGAGGATGGAATTAGACAACGAATGAAGATGGATGACACCATAGAGAAGCTCTTTAATGAGTCTAGGAAGAATCACCACAATAGCCTTGAGAAGCCATTAGATCCAAGAAGTTCTTGCACAAGAACAAGAGAGAAACTTTCACAAGAAATTTCAGATTTCTATTAATTTGCCAAAAATGTTGTGTACATTTCGTTGGAGAGGTCCTAAAGCTTGTCTTGTAAGCTACCTAAGCTAAAAATGTAAGCTAAATGCAAGTGGAATGAAATGACAAATGAAATGAATCTTGAGGTGCAAGCTATTCATTTGATGACTTATGACTGAGTCAACCACGTGAAACTATAATTTTTACAAGCTTACATAAGTGTTAAAAATTACTTACAAGTGCACCTACACTTATTAAACAATTGTCACTACAGGCCTGTTTATTGCCACTAAAGGCTTATTTATTGCCAATACAAGTGCCACTATAAGTGCTAGAATTAAATTCAACTTGAGAGTATAAATTCAGTCCTTGTTCTTCTTGAGTTGGTGTGCTTCTTCATGCTTGTCTAAGAGGTGCAAATTTAATTTAATGTGCTCTTGAAGGGTTTAAGTTCTAGCTCTTGTCATGGGTCCTCTAAGGCTAACCAAAGGAAGCTCTTAAAGTTCTTCTCCTTTGCCTTGAGCTTGTAATGGACCTCCATCATCCCCTCCTTCTTGAAAGGAACTTGACCTCAAGTTTGCTCCCTCACTTGTAGCTACATCACACAAAGAAAGATCATAAACATCAAAGGTGTTACTCACACCATACTTAATTGGAAACTCAAGTTTATATGCATTGTCGTTGATCCTCTCTAAAATCTTAAAAGGTCCATTTCCTCTAGGTTGGAGTTTGGATTTCCTCTCTTGAGCAAATCTATCCTTCCTCAAATGAAGCCATGCCAAATCTTCTTCATTGAAGATCACTTGCTTCTTGTGTTTATTGGCTTACTTAGCATATTGTTCCATCTTCCTCTCCACATGGGCCTTCACTTTTTCATGCAATTTCCTAACATAAGAAGCTTTAGACAAAGCGTCATGATTAATCATAGAAGAAGTGTTAGATAATGGCAATAAATCAAGAGGAGTTAAATGATTGAAGCCATAGACAATTTGAAAAAGAGATAAGGAATTGGTTTTGTGAACCACTCTATTATAAACAAACTCAATGGGAGGTAGGCACTCCTCCTTGTTAGCCTTGAGGAAGCTGAAGTTATGGAATCAAGAAGAGTGAAGCATACAAGTTTTGATGTTTCACATGCTCACTCAATTGATGACATTTGTAATTTCTTGTTTAAGCTTGGTTCAGGTGTTAAAACTTTATAATCCTCACTAGTTTTGATTAATTCATGCATTCATACATACATTTAAATAGGTTTAATCATATGGTAATAAGAAATTAGATAGAAATTCATAAAGACAACTAAAATTTTATAAAAACTTTTTCTCACTGTTTTAATCGATTAAATTGGAGATATAATCGATTAAATGCATGTGAAAGCTTTCTGGTTTTTGCCTTATGAAACATTTTAATCGATTACCACTGATTTGTAATTGATTAAATAAGCTTAACATAGAATTAGATTTTCTCTGTGATAATCGATTATTTTGAGATATAATCGATTACATAAGCTTCTGCATAAATTTTCATAGCATGTTGATCTGGTTTAATCAATTACCAGATGATTGTAATCGATTAAATGTGCTTTGATCAGTTTTATACATGGTCTGTGATAATCGATTAAATGAGAACTTAATCGATTACATGTGTGTATTAGAAAACTGAGTTCATATGGAATAATCGATTGCTAGATGATTTAATCGATTATTTTGTTCTTGACAAATTTCCAGATTTTTGATGAACACTTTAATCGATTATCTGGTTAAAATAATCAATTACATTGACGAAATAATCGATTACATTTAGTTAAGTTTGTTTTTTTATAAATATAACAGCTTGGTCCTTGTTATTAAAAAAGAGAAATTCAGATAAACTCGTCCAAGATTTGTGAAAATCATTTTCTACTATTCTCTAAAACACCAAGGCTGAGTCTTAAGAGAAAATCAAAGATGCTTATTGTCATGGAGAGTTACATGATTTGTTAGTCATCATTCTCATTGTTTGAAGAGCTGTTCAAGATATTGGTTAAAGATATCATCAAGAAAGAGTATTTGCATACATTCTCAGTTTGTTTGAATCATTCATTTCATTGAATTAGCTGAGGATTATAAGGTGATATCTTTCTTGAACCTTAAGCTTGGTCTTTTTGTTTGATATTTGTTTTGTATATGAGTTGATTGTCCATATAACAATTGTATTCTTTAAAGCTTTTTCTAGAAAGGTTTTCTAGAGGGAAGAACAGGGAAGGGATCTCTGGTTCTTGGTCTTTCTAAAAGTCTATAGGGTATAAATTTTGAATTTTACCTAGGGTGGGTAAGAGAGATCATTGTAAGCTTGCAAATAAATAATATTTGTTATACTGGAACTCTGATTAAGATTTGGTTACAAGAAAACTGGATGTAGCCTCCGGGGTTGAGACGTGAACCGGTATAAATCTTGTGTGATTTAATATTTCTGTTTGTATTTCATAATATTCTTGAAGTATTAGTTTTTTTCATCTTACAATATTGGTCACAATACAAGAGAGGTTTGATTGGTGAAGGAAATTGTTTTTCTATTTGGTTTTAAAAGATATGATCCTTTTTGAAAGACTTCCGCTGTTACATATTTTGAAAGGAAATATTAAAAAACTCTGAGGTAGAACCAATTCACCCCCCTCTTGGTTATTTGCATAAGTTTTCATTATATTTTCACTCCTAAGTCCTCAAATTGCCTTTGATGTAGCATCTAAGGAGTTGACCTAATGACCCATTCACCACTTCGGTTTGGCCATCCGTTTATGGGTATCAAATTGATGAAAACAAGAGCTTTGTGCCAAGCTTACCCCACAATGTCTTCCAAAAGTGGCTAAGGAACTTTGTGTTTCTATCACTCACAATGCTTCTAGGCAATCCATGAAGTCTCACCACTTCCTTAAAGAAGAGATTGGCCACAACACAAGCAGCATCATTCTTGTGACAAGGAATGAAACCCTAATTCTGTCTGGGTCCCTCACCAAAAAAAAAAGAAAAGAAGAGAAAAATATAATAGTTAAAAAAATGAAAAAAGATAAAAAATGAAAGGACAGTAAAAAAAGAAAAGAAAAAGATCCTTTAAAGGACTTAATGGGCTCTTTGAGAGCCTATTAGGTTAGAAGCAATAGCAGTATAAAAGCACAAAGTAAAGGCACAGTGAAAAAAGAAATTTTTACACAGGAGGCAGGAATTCCAAAGAAATTACACAGACAAAGCATGGGTACCGGAGCGTGAGAACTGACCAATCCGGTAGTGACATTTGGCATCACCGTGGGGTCTCTGAGGTGACCCCTCATTCCTTCCCTCTCTCTCTTTCTCCATTTCCTCTATCCCTTCTCTCCCTTGCTTACTCTTTCCCCTTTTCTCCATTTTTGGTTTTGTTTCATTTTTTGTTTGCTTGTGCTGTTTATGTAGTTTCATCTCGCCGGTGAGCGCTTCGGCTGCCAACGAGATCCTTAGTTTTGTTTTATGTTTATATTTGTGGTGTTTCTTTTCATTTTTTCATCATCACCTTCCTCACAATGTTTTCATTTTTAACTTCGTTACCACGAACTACCATTGCGCCACCACTGCGAACCACCACCACGCACCACCCCCTTGCGGCGGCCTCGCGTCGGTGGCTTTAGGGGGGCATGCCTCCTCTGTGAAGCTTTTGCCTCCCCTGCGCCATTTTGGCTGCAAAGGCACCAAGGGCTGTTGTGCCCTATTGCTATTTGCGGGTTAGGACGGGTTTTTCTGACCCGGTTCCAACCCTATCTCTAAAATAAAATAAAATAAAAGAAGATATAAATTCTATTTGCACCCATAGTTTGAATAACTGCACCTCCTTTACCTGTTAGGCCTAACCCATCCTAAAACAACAAAATACGTAATTCTGTTCACATCCACCATTTTCATAACTACAACCCTTACTTGTTGGGCCTGACCCACTCTGGAACTAAACACATGATGCTAGGGACACCTCTATATTCATAACTACACCCCTAATTTGTTGGGTCTGACCCATTCTGAAATGAAATAAGTACTGCTAGGTTGCACTCCTTTTTTTTTCATGTATGCACCCTTAACTACTAAATGTACTCCCCACTTCTACTCTATCTCTTTATATTTCCATTTGATTTATTTGATTACGTAATGATGTTAGTTATTTCTTTTTACAATTTCACTTTAGTATTCTTTAGTACACGTTTACGTTCCTTACACTCTATGTTGGGTCTCCGACTCGCTTGGTGGTGTTTCAATAACATGTGGATAGATTTTGTGAATGTCATGTTGGGTCCCTGACTTGCTTGATTTCTTGGAGTTTACTGCAAATCCAAAATCCTTTCTAAAAAAAAAAATACTCAAATAAAGGACCACTCAATTGTCATTTTTCTTAAAAAAATTACATATTACTTGAGATCGCTTCAAGGTCCAATGCCTTAAGCGATTCTCTCTGCTTTTTCTTAAAATTCAATGTCGTTTCAAGGTCCAACTCCTTGACGACTCTTTTTTACGTAATTAAAACAAATCTTTCAAAAAAGATAAAGTCAATCCAACACATAAGTTGTTTTCTAACAAAGAGCTATGTAAGTTTGATTTTTTCATTGCACTTGGGGATACGTAGGAGCGAAGGCTAACCCCTTGTTGGCCTAAAAAACTAAAAAGAATATAAAATCCTCTCTTTTCTAAAAATAAAATTTGATTTTCTTTTCTAAATAAACAAAAATAAAACAAGCATAAGTCATGTTCTTAAGGGAAGACAAATAAGTAAAAAGTCACTTTATTTTTAACACACTCGATTAAAGGCTGTTGTCTTCATGATGGACGCGTGGGGTGCTAACACCTCCCCAGTGCATAAATGACTCTCAAACTCTTTTTCTCTAAATCATAGACCATTCCTTATCTTTTGGTTTTTCTGACATTTTCCTTAAATAAACGTTGGTGGTGACTCCCCCTTAAGATTTTCCTTTTAGGAAAATTCTCTGTCTTCTTTTATTGTCGTCCTGTCTTGGCCAGTTACATTGCGACACCTATCAACAACAACAAATATAGAATCCTTTCCCATCTTGGATCTTGGGAGACCAAGCACAAAATCCATGGAAATGTCAACCCAATGGGAATTTGGAATAGAAAAAGGTGTATATAAAACCATGAGTCATTAATGTAGATTTCACTTTATGACAAGTAATATATTGAGATACAAGCTTATGTGCATCATGAAAATAGTTTGAACACACATAATTAACCAAGAGGGGGGGGGGGGGGGGGGGA
>PYAF01000247.1:365845-378857 GCA_007407185.1 Glycine tomentella
ATTCACCCTTCACTTCAAGCAATAGCAGAAAATCTATCAGTTGATCTAAAAAAGATTAACCACAAGATAAGCAAAATTAAGACAACAAGATGAAATTAAGAGAACACCAAATCTATACTGGTTCACTCTTTAAAAGAGAAGCTACATCCAGTTTCTTCCAACCAAACCTTGGTTAGAGTTCCTCTAAATAAAAATGTTTTTTACAAGCTTACAAGAGATCCCCTTTATCAACCTTAGATAAAGATTTGAAATCTAAACCCCCTTCAGACTTCTAATGATCAAGAACTAGAGAACCCTTCTCTATTTTTCCCTCTAGAGAACACTACTTTAGAAAAATTTTAAAGAACCTCTTTGATCTAAGAACTAACCCAAAAAAAGTAAACAAACAAATCACAGCAAAAGTTTAAGAGAGAAACAACCTTATGATCCTTAGAAGATGAGTGAATGAACTTTACCAAACAATATCAGGTTGAATGAATGAAATTCTTGGAATCAGCTCTCTTTGAAAAACTCTTGTCAAATCTTGTTCAAACCAACATGATCAATGATGCATGAGTTCTGGGTTTTTAAAACAAGATCAATGTAATTCAGAATATCTTTTCTCAGACTGTGAGGGCTTTTGTAAGTAATTGGCGCAAAATCAAGTTCTTGTCAAAACAAAAGACCCAACAACTTTTTGTAGAAAACAGATTTAACTGCATCTAATCAATTATTTTAAATAAAGTAATCGATTAATATCCAAAATAATCGATTAAAATGTTCTTAGCTTAATCTGGAAAAGATATATGAACAATGTAATCAATTAAATCGATGTGCAATCGATTAAAGCAATCAAACTGGTTTTAGATATAAGTTGATGTAGTCGATTATGTTTGGATGGTAATCGATTAAAGCAGTCAGACACATTTTGAGCTTTTTGTACTGTGTAATTGATTACCATTTTTTTGTAATCGATTACTATGTTCTTCATGGCTTAAGTAATAGATTATTAATGGTGGTAATCGATTAAATCAATGCATGATGAGATTTTCCAAAACTTAACGATGAGAAATTTGTTTCTTTATGCAAACATGAAAACCTTTAAGCTTTTATCAAATCATTTATGCATGTTAATGATCATGTTTATGCAATGCAAGGATCATAATATAAGCCCCTTAAACAATCTAAAATCTCTTTAAGACACATGGCTTCATCCTTGTCTTGATCCACTTCCAGCTCCCCCTGTATCCAACAATCTCTCCCTTTTTGGCTTTAATCATGCCAAATCATTTGCTAGCCTTTAAGTGCTTGTGAGGGATGAATGTTGGGAGCTTAATACTTGATAATCTGAAATCAAATCAGCTTTTTGCCAAGAGCAAGTGTTAAGTATTCTTGCATAAATAGAGATCATTCCACAAATTGCTCCCCCTATCTTGGTTGTACCAGAGCAATAATAATTCAAAGTTTGCAGTCCAAGTCCAAATTCTATGAATTATTTATATATATGTTCATTTTTCTCCTTTAACATATAACATATGTTCATATTATTTCTCCGGTATTTGACTTATCAAAGACAAAAAATCATTGAAGAACAAGATAAGCAAGGTAGAAGTAAAAAAATAAACAAGATTTTTATTCAATCATTAAAAGTTAAAGCAAACAACTGGAATAAACAACAAGAAAACAGAACCATAATCAGCCTTAAAAACAAGATATTACAGCAGCTAAGCTAGAGCTTGTCAAATTCATTTTGAGCCATCCTAGTCTCAATGTTTTCTAGCCTAGATGAAATCTCTTCTATAGAAGAATTAGTCTTAGCCCTATGCTCATGATGAAGGGCTAGAAGTGCATCCATCTTTTGAATCATAAGATATTTTGGAGGTTTGAAGTTGAAATTCAAATGTTTGCAAAAGCTATTTCGAGTACCCAAAAGTTTAAATGCAAAGAAAAAATTTGATATTAGAATTTAAGATAAGATTTTCAGTTTAGATTTTAAAAAAAATTGCAGCTTTTGCATAAATGCCATAGATAATCGATTACACAAGCTCGTAATCGATTATTTTAAAGCAAACACAGTTTCTGAAATATAGCGTAATCGACTACTCCAGTGCATTTTGTAAACTGGAATAATGTTCAAATATTCAGTAATCGATTACCACCTTGTGTAATCGATTATTTTAGTGAAAGTTTAATTTTGAACAAGCTTTGAACAAGTAATCGATTATTTCGTTTACGTAATCGATTACTCCAGTGAGGATTTGCTTCTAAAAAGCATTTAAGCATCAAATAATTGATTATTTCACACAATAATCAATTATAACAGTCAATTATGCAAATTGAACTGTGTAATCCAACAACATTTGCATATTCAATCATATTTGATACATGGTCAATTTTTTTCGAATGAATTATCATGTAGTAAGGCAAATTAACAGCATGCTAGCATATGTTAGACTCATTAAGGATACCTAGCATGTTTCTAAGTGCATAGAATCTATCTCTAGCCAAGGGTTTAGTGAATATATCAACCAATTGGTTATGTGTATCAACAAACTCAATTGAACAATTACCCTTCTGGATGTGATCCTTGAGGAAATGATGCCTTATCTCAATGTGCTTGGTCCTTGAGTGCATTATTGGATTCTTGGATATGTTGATGGCACTTGTGTTGTCACATAGAAAGGGTATTTCCTTTAACTCTACACCAAAATCTTGTAGTTGTTGCTTCAACTAAAGGCTTTGAGCACAACAGCTTCTAGTAGAGATGTACTCAGCTTCAGCAGTTGATAAAGCAACTCAAGATTGCTTCTTACAGAGCCATGAGATTAGTGAGCTGCCTAATAAGTGGCACGTTCCACTAGTGCTTTTTCTGTCTAATTTGCACCCTGCAAAATCAGAATCTGAGTATCCAATTAAGTTTAGTAATGCACCTTTGAGATACCAAAGGCCAACTCTTAGTGTTGACTTGAGATATTTGATGATCCTTTTGACTAAAGTGAGGTGTGGTTCTTTGGGATTTGCTTGATATCTTGTACACAAGCAGACACTCAACATGATGCTCGGTCTACTTGCAGTCAAATACAACAAGTATCCAATCATTCATCTATATTTTGACTCATAAACTTTTTTGTCTCTTTCATCTGAATCAAGGTAGGTTGAGGTTGCCATAGGAGTTACAACATTTTTTATCTTTTCCATGTCAAACTTTTTGATCACTTCTAGGCAGTATTTGGTCTGGCTAGGGAATGTTCCATTCTTCATTTGCTTCACTTGAAGTCCAAGAAAAATGTCAATTCTCCCATCATAGACATCTCAAACTCATTCTGCATAGAGAGAGAAAATTCTTTGCACAAAGAATGATTAGTTGAACCAAATATTATATCATCAACATAAATTTGAACCAATAAGATATCATTGCCATTTTTCTTGATGCACAAGGTGCTGTCAACTTGTCCTCTTATGAAAGATTTACTAAGCAAGAAATTGCTCAATCTTTCATACCAAGACCTTGGAGCTTGTTTCAATCCATAAATAGCATTCTTTAGTTTAAAAACATGGTTTGGATATTTGAAATTTGCAAAACCAGGAGGTTGATCAACATAGATTTCCTCCTCAATATATTTAAGAAAGCACTCTTGACATCCATTTGAAACAATTTAAAATTTATTAAACATGCATATGCAAGTAGTAACCTAATGGCCTCTAACCTTGCTACTGGAGCATAGGTCTCTTCATAGTCTATGCCTTCCTCTTGGTTGTAACCTTTTGCAACCAATTCGGCTTTGTTTTTGACTATGATTCCACTTTATCAAGTTTGTTCCTAAAAACCCACTTGGTGCCAATAGGTTTATGAGAAGAAGGTCTAGGAACAAGTTCCCAAACTTCATTTCTCTTGAATTGATTCAGTTCATCATGCATGGCAATCATCCAGTGTTCATTAAGTAAAGCTTGGTCAATGCTCTTAGGTTCAATTTGTGAAACAAAAGCCATATCACAGTAGAGATTTCTTAGTGAAGATCTAGTATAAACTCCCTTAGTGACTTCATCAATTATGTTGTCAAGGGAGGTCTTTTGTAGTTCTCAAATCCTTAGGCTTTTGGATAAGTGTTGACTATTATATTTCAACATTTGGTTCTTTCTTTTCTTTTTCTTTTGATCCATTAAATTGTAGAAACTCTTTTATTGGACTGCATCAATATCACACTTCTTTTCCTCTTTGAAGGAGTTAGATTCATCACAAATAACATGTACATATTCTTCCATGCACAAAGTTCTTTTATTAAAGATTATATATGCTTTACTTTGTAATGAATATCCAAGAAAGATTGCTTCATCAGCTTTAGCATCAAATATGCCAAGAGAATCTTTAGCATTGTTTAAAACAAAACACTTGCAGCCAAATGCTCTTAAGTGAGAGATGTTTGGTTTTCTACCTTTGTATAGTTCATAAGGAGTTATTTTTAAAATAGGCCTTATGAGTAATCTATTCAAAGTGTAGCAAACTGTACTCACCGCATCAGTCCAAAAATATTTAGGCAAATTTGTCTCATTAAGAAGAGTTCTTGCTCCTTCTTCAAGGGATCTATTTTTCCTCTCCACAACATCATTTTGCTGGGGTGCTCTTGGAGCTGAAAAATTGTGGTTGGTTTCATTTTCTTCACAAAACTTTTCAAAATACTCATTTTGGAATTCACCACTATGATTACTTCTTATTGAGATAATTTTGCATGCTTTTTCATTTTGAATGAGCTTGGCTAATTTTCTAAATGCCATGAAAGCATCACTCTGGGATCTTATGAACAAAGTCCATGTGAATCTTGAATAATCATCAACAATAACAAGCCTATAAAAATTACCCCCCTAAACTCATAGTTCTAGAAGGACCAAATAAATCCATATGAAGCATTTCAAGGGGTCTTGAGGCGGAAACAAGATTTTTATTTTGAAAAAAAATCTTAGTTTGTTTCCCCTTTTGACAAACATCACATAGTTTGTCCTTCTCAAATTTAAGTTCAGGTAAGCCTATGACTAAGTCTTTTCTAATAAGCTTGTTCATGTGATGCATGTTAATGTGACTAGCTCTCCTATGTCATAGCCATGTTTCATTAAATTTACTTGCTAGGCAACTAGTGTTGTGAATGAATGCATGTTCTATAGAGAGTAAGTAGATATTACCTTTTCTTTTACCTACATGTATAACCTCACCAGTTTGACCATCACAAATCAAACAACAATTGTCATTGAAGGAAGCTTTGAATCCTTTATCAAATAGTTGACTTATTCCTAGGAGATTGTGGTTTAAGCCTTCCACATAGAGACCATTTTTTATCATGGTTTTAAAGCTTTCTCCTATGTTTCCTTCTCCAACTATCTTTCATTTGTTGTTGTTGCCATAAGTGACAAATCCTCCATCTTTTAGAGTAACATTTGTAAGCATGGATATGTCACCTGTCATGTGTATAGAGCATCCGCTATCAAAATACCATAATGATGATTTTGCTCTAAGACAAACCTGCAACATTCAAATTAAGTGACAAAGAAAGGTACCCAATTTAGGTTGGGTCCATAGGGGTTAGTTGGTTTTCTCTTTTTCTTGGGGACTCATATTCATTCACCATTAGGCACATAAAATCTTCTAGCATAGCACTTAGGGGATGTATGACCTTTCTTCATGCAATAACTTATAGATTTTGATGCTCTTTCAAAATGAGTCAATTGATTATACTTTGATTTTGAAAAGCCTTTTTGATTCTTCTGTTTTGGTGGTACAAACTTTGTATTTCCAAAAGGTTTTGCTCCATGTTTGTAACCCAAACCAGAAGTATCTCCAACATACTTTTGCATACTTGGCATTTGATTCAAATTGCATTTTCCTCTATAAAGCCTTTTTAAAAGATCAACGAAATAAGAATTTTTAGAAAGTGATAACATATACTTTTCACCATGACTCTTTTTGAAATCATCAAATTCTTTTTGTAAGACCTTGCATTTATCAACATTAGAAGCTTTTCATTTTCTTCTTTCAAGTTACAAATTTCAGTTTGCATAGCTGCAAGTTTGGTGACATGGTCATCTAAGATTTCCTTTCAGCCTATTGTTGGATTTTGCAAGCACTTTAGCCTCTTCATGCATTCATGGAAAGCATCAACAACTTGATTAAATTCAGAATTTACCTCTGATGTAGCATTTGAGAAATCTTCATCTTCACTAATTGTGGATGTGAAGCAAACATTTGCTTCTTCATTCTGAGTTGTTGATCCAGAAGTTGTTGAATAATTGTCTTCCCATGCTATGTATGTCTTCTTTGGCTTTCCTTCTTTCTTTGTCTTTTTCTCACCTAATTGCTTCTTCAAAAAAATTGGACAATCAAATTTAATGTGTCTAGGCTTACCACATTCGAAGCAAGTGAAATTTGTGTTGTTGTTGTTGTTGTTGTTGTTGTTTCTTTTGTTAAACTTTGATAGCCTTTTGTTTTTGTTCCTCCTCATGAACTTGCTGAAGTTTTTGACTATTAGGTTCATCTGTTCATCACTTTCATCTTCGCTTGAGTCTTCTTCCTTTTTCATATTAGATAATGATGTTTTCAAGGCTACTCTTGTGTTTCTTTTCTGCATCTTCTGCATGTGTTAGCTGTGACATTTCAAGTTCATACTCAAGAAGCTTACCAAAAAGTGCAGCCATGGACATCTTGGATAGATCTTTTAATTCCTTGATTGTTGTCACCTTTGGTTGCCAAGGTCTTGTGAGACACTTCAAGATTTTGATGTTCAATTTTTTAGCATCAAATATCTTCCCAAGACCAATAAGATGGTTGACAATGTGAGTGAATCTTGTTTGGAGCTGAGATATGTTTTTTGTGGTGTTGATTTTGAACATTTCATATTCATGAATCAAGGCATGCTTCCTTGATCTTTTGACTTCATCTGTCCCTTCATCATGAGTGACTTCCAACATCTCCCATATCTCCTTTGCGCTTTTACACTTAACAGTTCTAAAGAATTCATCAGAAGAAAATGTAGAAGTAATCATGTTCTTAGCTTTAAAATCATACTGCACAGTTCTCTTTTCTGCATCCGTCATCTCATCCCACTCCTTGGGAATCCTTTCATTATTAACAGTTTTTGTAGGAATCAAAGGACCTTTTACTATTGCATTCCAAGCACCGGGGTCATTTGATTGAATGAAAATCTGCATTCTATTTTTCCAAAAACTGAAATGTTCTCCTTCAAACATCGGAGGATGATTGAGGGAGGCACCCTCCTTGAAGGTAATTTGTGTGATATTTATTTTCTTTAAAAAAGATAGTGATCTTGAATGACACTCAAGAACCTGCTCTGATATCAATTGAAAACAGTATGAACACATACAATTAACCAAGAGGGGGGGGGTGAATTGGTTAAAACAGGGACTTTAAAATTTTCTTTGAAAAATAGTAGCGGATTAAAGATCATATCACAAGTACACCCTTCTTAAAACTGAAACTTTTAATCAATCAAGATTTACCCTTCACTTCAAGCAATAGCATGTAAAAAGCTAAAATCTCTTTTAGACACTTGGCTTCATCCTTGTCTTGATCCTTGTCTCAATTTTTACAATGGAACGATGCAACTCAAGTGGCCTATATTCATCAATACAAACATTTGTAAACAGAAGACAATATGCAAAAGTACAGAAGATTGAATAAATTGAAGAAAGAATAACATTTTCGTTAAATTGAAAGTCATCATTACACGACCTTCACGACCCAAAACAAAACAAAACAAAGCAAAAAAAAAAAAAAATACAAGAGGTGGTAGCCTACACATTGGCTCCATCACTGGTGCCTTCCTCAGCGGAGCCAATTTCTTCCTCATCAACCAAGACTCCCTCCTTTACATCCTTGAATGGGTTAAATAGACCTAAGTCAAGATCTTTTGCAAAGAGGCCAGCCTTCCTGACGGCCTTGAAGAAGCCCTTCTCATGCTGCTCAGTGCCTCCCTCTTGTAGATGTCCAACTCTTCATCAAGCTCATTGCTGACAGCTCAATCGCAAGTCCTAGCTCAGCATCCTTTAGCCTCACCTCCAAGTCCGCTGCCTTCTTTGCCAACTCCTCCTTCTCAGCAACGACCCTTGCAGCCTTGATAGCTAGGTCCACATTCTCCTTCAGCAAATCTTTACCCCGGGTGACCAACTCATCACCGTCAACCCGGCTGTGCAGCAACTTGGCCAAGCATCATTGGCCTTAGTAGACAACTGGTGGTGGGACCTGACTAACTCAGTAAGGGCCACCATTGCACCATTCAGCTTGGCATGCTCTACCTGCCAAACGTTGCGGACTGCAGACTTTAGCTTGGCTAGCTTTCTTTTCAAAGAAGATGCCTTGCTTACAGCCTCTTGATGGAGCTACCCATTTTCCTCTAAAATGTCAGACTCCTTTGCAGAAGAATCTTAGTGGCGTCAGTAGAGTGCGAAATCCCTGCCGAACTTATCAAGTTTTTGTCGAAGGGTCTCGGGGGTTCTCTGTTCAAGTGCATGCCCTATGCTTCACAATGAGTCGATCTCCCTTGGGACATGTACAAACTCAAGGGAGGTGATAGGGCGAGATGAAGATGAAGGTACAGCAGGGGGTGGTAACATGACAGAAGTAGCAGGAGGAGGAGGCGAAGAAACAAGAGCAGCAGCTGCAGACAGAGTTGGAGCAGCAAAGGTCACAGCAGAAACAACTACCTCCATTGGAGCCGAAGCCCAGACAGTGGACGATAGAATAGTGGAAATGGGAGCAGTAGTGGTAGTAATCACGGGGGCAGAAGCTTGGATAGGAGGTGGAGAAACTGGAGTGCGAGGAAGAAATCCAACAGCCTCGCTCATTGCACGCAAGCTACGATGGGCCCTGGAATTCTTACGGCTGGGAAGGAAATAGTAAGGTCAACCCTTTTCTTCGGTTGAGGGGTGGACAGGGGTAGGTGGCACAACACGAACATCAGCACCCGTAGTCTTCACCAACCGCCTCCAAGGGAAATTCCCCATTATACATGCAAAAGCACACACAGAAGTGATCAGTGTTAAGCCAAGCCGAAAACACATACACATAAGAAAACAAAGAAGACAAAGGAGGAAGGCAGAAAGGGTACCGTCTAATGTAGCAGAAGAGTCATCTGCCGATAGCAGTGGCAGGATGGTATGCGTGTCCAAGGAGGCTGGCAATTGCTTTAGGATCGCTTTGTCCGTCCTCTCCACCAGGGTTAGCAAGTCTTCATCGAATGACTTGAACTTGGTGGGTTTAGCTCGCCAAGAGAATGGAAAGTGAGGCTCCCCATCTTGGTTTACCATCAAGGGCAAGCCATCCGCCACTACACTGCTCTCACGGACCTTAAAAAATGGTCTTTGAAGTGATGGAAGGCATTGGTGTCAACCTCAAACAACTTTTTGGAAACACTGTGAAAGGAGACCCAAGCAACCTTTCCAGTTTGTTTGAAAGAAAAATAAAAAGACTGATACATTCGGCCAAATGTTAAAAAACAAACAAAGAATCTCGAATGCCCTCACCACTGCCCAACTATTGGGGTGAAGTTGGGAGGATGCTACATTCATGAAGTCGAGCAAGGCACATTGAAAAGGGGAGAAAGGAAGGAGAAGACCTAACACGTCGAAGAGACATCGGTACATGAAGAAAAAAGGCATTGTGCCTAGCGCCACCCTTAGATAGGGGAAGTCATCACTTCCACAAGGCTCGATAACGATCTTGCGAGAGTCCCCAGGCGTCGTCAACTGCAGTTGATGGCACATGGCATTCACATGCACCAGAGAGGTCAGAGACGATCGATACTTAAAAACATCCTCCCTCACCCATTCGTAACCAAACACGACAGGGGTGGAGGATGGCAACCCAGTGCTACGACTGTGACGCACGTGAGGGGAGGCCCTCGTACTTCCAGTACCACTTTGCCTTGCCTTTCTAGAGGTAGACAGAGGGGGAAGGATGACAAGTGGCTGAAGCTCGTCAGCCCCAGGGGCGACAGAAGGCCTTACATGCTGATGAGGGAGAGAAGTGCCTTCACCAGCTCAACAAGAGTCAGCTTTCCTCCCTGAAGAGGAAGACTCATCATCAGAGATCTCGCGGTGGGTTTCCTCCTCTGAGGAATCACCAACCGAGATCACCTCATTCACGATCTCGTCCATGCTAGAGGGAGGTTTCTAATACAAACTGTCTACGAACTTGCCAAGTCGTAGCACCAACATCATGGAGTCTAATGCTACCTCAGGGTTGAGGTTTCTAATCTGGACAGTTAATCGTCCATACCGTTCCATGAACTTTCGAAGAGGTTCATCATCTGCTTGACGAATAGTGGCTAGTGCTGCGAAGGTTAACCTGTGGGAACTGCTGGTCGCATGTTGTGCATTGAATTTTTAGACAAGGGTGTCGAAACTGTCTATGGACTGCGGAGGGAGACCATCGTACCATGTCAAAGTTGCCCCCTTGAGAGAAGTAGGAGACACTCTACGTAGCACAACGTCGTTATTTGTATATAAATTTGCCTGGGTGAGGAAAGCATCCATATGTTCGTCAGGGTCGGTGTTATGGTCATACCTCTCTAAGTGGAGAGATTTCTAGTAGGAGGAAGGTCGACCTCCATGATACAGTCGACAAAAGGATGCTGACGTGTAATGTGCCCTTCAGGTCGGTATACCTGTGTTGAACTGGGACCACCCGGCGGGTTGACATGTTGTTGGGGATGTGATTCATCTTTAGTCTGTTTGTTTCTCGTATTGAGGGAGTACTCATCTCCTCGTAGATGTCTCACTCTGGTCTCCTGCTGATCATGGTAAGCCTTTAGCCTTCATATTTCTCTTCATATCTTCGCTCCATCTCTGCCATGAGGTTTTTGAGTTGTTGAATGGTGTCTGCATTGGTCATGGTCATCTGTGGAGGGTTGGATGCCCCAACAGGAGTGTCATGTCTGATGCTAGAACATGTAATGACCATGGATGTGTTCTGATGATACGTCTGGGTGCGAGGCTGCAAGGTATGTTTTACCACGGCCCCATAGTAGGCGCCAAATGTTCTTACCAAAATCTGAAAATTCCACATATGATGATGAGTGGGTTCCAAACTTTGCATGTTGGATGATGAATCGTCTTTGTTAAAGAGGGGACCTACAAAACAAAGGAAAAGTACTCTGACGCTCAAGTAAGTACATCAATTATTGGAGAATAACTGAGTGTGTGAGAGTGAGTAAAAGGATTCCGAGAATGTCTCGGAGGGATGACCACCGTGGGTGGACAGTGATATCTATGGAGTGAATAGTAGAGTATATGAACATGAGTAAAGGTTTAGAGAGAACCTGTATTTATAGCGTGGAGTATGGGCCTTGGGCCTTTGTTTGTTAATTAATTTGTTGATAAGATAATAGATAATAACATATAGTTATATAATTTGAATAAAAGACAATGTGTACCTTAGAGATATGTTGTTACTTATAGATAAGTAACAACTTGTAGATAACTGGAGAGTTATCAGGAGATAAGGTGGTTGCACAGTTTAAATGACAAGGCATAATAGATATGTTGTTGGTAAGGAGATATTCATTGTTGACGTCTGCGCTCCTGTAGCAAGGCTGACATGGAGGGCAGACAAGCGTGTCAAGGTTGACACTTAGAGAATAAATGAGAGCACTATCATTGTAGCAGGGTGGACATTGAGGGTGGCCACGTGTAACTTTACCATTTTGGACTGTACACAAAGTGTAGGCAACAACACAAACAACAAACAATTATAGGTTAGAAAATATTTTTATCAATCATATGTAGTAAAAATACTTACTAACCCATAGAAAGTTGTACGTGTTGACAAAAATGTAACGCAGCATTTGATAAAACAACATATACATGTAGGCAGTCATAACATGCTTTCCAAACATCCACCATCTACTTGCATGAGAAAAAACAGTGGTTTAAGGTTTCCTCTTCACACTCACAAAAGACATTTACATTCCTCTTGATCTCCCAAAATACTTCTTATGCGAAGATTGTCTTTGGTTAGCAGCTTTTTATGCATCATTCTCCACACTAAGAAATTAGCCTTTGGCTGTGCTTTTAGCCTCTGAATTTCATGCATCAAATCTGAATTTTGTGATCCCACCAAGCCCAAATGAATTTTTGTAAGGACCCTCACTGTGGTGCGGGTGGCACCAAATCCCGTTGATAGCGCCGGGATCCTTTAGCAGAAAACCCTGTTAAGGGTGTGGCGCGGTTAGCACCAAGGCTGGCGTTGATAGCGCCAGACCCACTGGAATGTGGCGCCAAGGGTGCCAGGCTGGCGCTGGGAGCATCAGTTTCTCTGGAAGTCCACGCCTGGAGCGCCAGAGTTGGCACTGGGGGCACCAACTGGGTTAGGATTGTGGCGCTAATGGCGCGGGGTTGGCGCTGATGGCGCCAGAGGTTCTAGAAATTGGCACTGGAGGCGCGGAGATGGCGCTGGGGGCGCCAGACCCACCGCCATTCTGGCGCGGGTAGCGCCAGGTCTGGCACGGATCGTGTCAGACCTCGGACAGGCCCAGTATATAAGGGTTGTCGTGATTTTCAGAAGAAGAAAACCTTCTTCTTCTTCCTCTGGACGCCAGCAGCCATGGGAGAGGTTCCCAAGCTCCCATAACCTTGCTTTGTGACTCTAAACACTTCCTAAACCCATCAAACCTCCTGGAAATCACTTGTGAGCTAGAATCCTTCCTCCATTTCACCAAAAACCCCATGCTTTGAGAAACCCCATTCTCATGAGAAGTTGAAGAACTCGAGTTTGGAGAGGATTGGCAGCTACCCACGGACACCCAAGCTTGGAGGAGTGTCTCGGAGGTCCTTTGTGTCGCCATAGAGGTAAGAAACTCGAGATTCCTTGGTTGTTTTAAGATTTGGGGTTTTGGGTGAATAGTGACCCATTTGTGATAGAGCTAGAATTAGCTCTGGGTCCAGTTGAGAGATGTGTTTAGGATGATGTGAGGAGGAAGGATTAGCTTTCAGTTAGTGATTTGGTGAATGTTGGTTTTGGCTCTAGGTTGTG
>PYAF01000247.1:381897-395736 GCA_007407185.1 Glycine tomentella
TGGAACTCTACTCTAGTGTTGAGTAGAAGAAACTGGATGTAGCCTCATAGGTTTTGAGGTGAACCAGTATAAATCTTGTCTCCTGATTTATATTCTGCAGTTTTTATCAATTCTTGTGTGAATTCTTTGTTGTGTGTTTATCCTTGTGTGAATTCTGTGTTGTGTATTTAATTTGGCTGTATTACAAAGTCTTGGATTGATCTTGGATAAGGATAATCATTCTGGGTTTGTTTTAAAGATCCTAAGGGCATTCTAACTCTGATTTTAAACTCTGATATTGAAAGAAAGTTTTTTTTAATTACCCAAGGTTAACCAATTCACCCCCCCTCTTGGTTAATTATGAGTGTTCCTTATTTTTTAACATCCCACTCAAACCCCCCCTCCATACAAGTTTCCACTCCCACCTTCCTTCCCTCCAAAATCCCATCCTTTCAATAAGATCATCTTTTTTGTGTGTGTGGAAAAAAGGAACAATCTAGGAAATTTTTCCACCAAACTCACTCCTCCCACCCACTGATCAATCCAAAATCTTGCTTGATTCCCTGTTCCTATTCCCCACTTTAATCTCCCATCAAATCATCTATTTGGACTTCCCTCCCCACAACCCAAAATCTCTCCACCATATTGAAGAATTAGGTAGGTTACCCTCATTCAAAAGATCTTAGCACCCTTCATACTCTGACTCTAAAACTTCCACCCAAAGGACACCCTTCTCTCTGAATAAAGTCCATCTCCATTTGGCCATCAAAGCAAAATTAAAAAGTTTAATGTTTTTGATGCTAAGACCCCATGTTGTTTCAGACAACACACTTTATCCCAACTAATCCAACAAATCTTTCATTTTTCCTCACCCCCACAAAGAAAGTTTCTTTGAATAGAAATAATGGGAAGCGAAATAATTTTATTAGCAACAAGAAGCAGAACCTTAAGAAAAGAGAGAGAAAAATGTGAAGCGAGGACAACACTGAATTAATTAAACAAATTCTCTTGACAAAGGACAATGACTTATGCTTCCAAGGGGTTAATTTCTTTTTAAACTTGTCAAGAATGGGTTTCCATGATTTCTCTCTTCTAGAATTAACACCTATTGGTAACCCCAAATATGTGAAAAGTAAGGAAAGAATATGACAATTTAAAACCTTTGCAAATCTCACCACATCACATCTCTCCACCCCTAAAGCCCCAAAACAAATTTTATAAAAAATTACCTTTAAATCTAAAATAAAATTAAAGCACTCATCATACTCTTAATGACCAAGACATTATTGAAGGGTAGCCTCACCAAAAAATAATGTATCATCCGCATATTGCAGTAAGTTGACCTCCACTTGATTCTTTCCCACTTTGTAGCATGAGTACATGTTTCTTGATATATTGATTGCCTCCTCATACCACTAGGTGCCTCAACCATAATAACAAAAAGAAAAGGAGTCAATGGATTACCTTGCCTAAGTCCTCTTTGGATCTTGAACTCTTGGGATGAGCTTCCATTCACAAGGACCGATACCGTGCTAGAAGCCAAACAATTCATAATCCAACCAATCCATTCTTCTTTTAACCCAAGCCTTGGGAACATATAAGAAAGAAAAAGTCCCAACATACAGAGCCATAGGCCTTTTCGTAATCAACCTTGAAAATTAGACAAGTTTTCTTTTTCCTCCTTGTCTCATCAATCACTTCATTAGCCACTACCACTCCATGCATTAAATTTCTTCCACCCAAAAATGCCCATTCCCTTTTATCAATGACTCCCTCAAGAACTCTTTTCAACCTAGTAGCCAAGAGTTTAGCAAGAATTTTGTACATACAACCCATAAGTGATATAGGTCAGAATTCATTCAAAACTTGTGGACCCTCAACCTTAGGGATTAGGGTAATAAAGGAAGCATTGCTCCCTCTAGGTAACACCCTATTTTGATGAAACTCATTAAGGAATCTTGCTACATCATCCTTTAACAAGTGAAAAAAGTATGTGATAAAATTGAAATTTATCCCATCGGGTCTTAGACTCTTCAAATTACCACACTCCCACATGACTTCTTTAATTTCCAACTCTTCAAACCTCCGTAACAACATGGTATTATCTTGCTCTGAAATTTGTTTAAAGGGCACACCATCAAGTCTTGGTCTTTCCCATCTTTCTTCACCAAATCTATTTTCAAAGAACCTTGAAACTGGCTCTTTAACCCTCTTAGGATCATCACACCAATCACCATCAATATGGAGCCCTTTAATCATACTTTTCTTTCTCCAATTCACCACATTATGGAAGAATCTTGTGGTACAATGTCCCTCTAAGTTCCACTTCATTCTAGCTTGTTGTCTATATAGAGATTCATTACAATTAGCCACCCTCCAAAACTCCTCTCGAAGCTCTCTTCCTTCTCAAATCATTTCATTTAATACTACACTTCCCCCCTCACTTCAATTTCATTTATCTCCTCTAGAATTGCTTCTTGTCTCTTCCCCAAATTACCAAAATGTTCACCATTCCTCCTGTTCAAATCATTCTTCATTCATTTTAGCTTTTCTTTTAAAACTAAAGCTCCCCACCCTTGCACCTCTAAACCATTCCATGCTTCCTTCATAAACTTGTCTAACTTTTTTGTCTTCAAACCAACATTCTAAGATCCTAAATGGTTTAGGGACCCCAATCCACCATAACGTTCTTTAGAACAAGTGGACAATGATCCAAAATACTTGTTTGTAAGATATGTTGTGTGGATCCCAACCATTTAGAAAACCAATTATCATTTACCAAAATTCTATAAATTCCACTCTTTGATTTCCTATTTGGTCTTATCCATGTGTATCTACTCCCCATTATAGGAATGTCCTCCATCCTCAATGCGTCAATGAATTGATTGGATTCTCTCCTTTCCCCTCCTTCCCCATGATTGTCTCCCTCACCTCTCTGTTCATTCATCCTCCTCACACTATTGAAATCAATCACCCACACCAAATTTCCACATTGCTTTGAGATTTTTTGGCTAACAAATCTTTCTACACCTTTCTATTTTGTATTAAATCAAAAGGAGCATATACATTAGCTATAACTACACTACATCTTTCTTCCTTCCAAATACCCTACAACAATAAAAAAACCAACATTCACAGTAAGATTTGTTACTTCCAAGTTGACTTTACTCCAAACACAAAGCAAACCCCCTAAAGAATCAATAGATGAGGTGAATAAAAAATCAACTACCTTATCTCCCCATAATGTAGCACAAATCTCTTTGTTGATATCCTCCTTCTTCAACTCTTGTATGCAGAGAAATTGCATTGCCTTCTTCATCACCAATAGTCTAAGAACCCTATGTTTTCATATGATAGGTTCCATGTTTTATTCAGTACTCTCTTAGTTCCACATTTATTTGTTATTTAATTATGGTTATCTTCATATTCGCTTTTCCACGTAAATATAACTAATTAACAATTTAATCCAAACTTCTCAATTATTTTTACTTTTTAAAAGCTAGCTAGGAATTCGGTCACCACATTTTCCTTATAATTTGGATAACTCTGTTTATTGTTATTAGTGAACAATCATTTATTAAGTATATAACACCCTTGATAAGGAGGATTCCCATTAATTCTTCCTTATCACCCATTTAAGTTATATTAGGACTATTATATATTGTACCACATTACCCATCATCTACTCATATTACATTAAATAAGACCCTTGAAACAAGGAAAACGACAAGAAATTCATTAATCAATGTCAGTCTTCTGCAGTTAGAGTCTAGAAGACTAGTAGTATTTTGGCAAGAACATTTAGTTAACGCTACATGATATTATTTTGACTTATAACATGAGTTGCTTAAAAATAAGACAGGTTATTGAAGAAAATTGTCATTGGAGCATTTGATGTGGTGTTTCTTATACAAGCATTACTTATATAAGAAAATTTACATAACTATTTTTTTATCAATAAAAAAGTATTTTTCAGGCCAAGAATAAGCATAAATACTATTAACTAAAGTAAAACAACTAGTTTAGATATCTTAGTATTTGAGTGAATTCTTACGTAGAGTTTTTATATCTATGTGACATTGTATATGCTCTTATTTAATTATAATTTTAAAAATAAATAGATCTATTCAAAATATTTTTTTATAACTAAAATAAAGGTAAATTTTCTCTTTTTTGAATATATAACTAAAATGTCCATGTAAATAAAGTAAATATCAAGAAATATAATAGGTAAAGATCTCACTAAAAATTGCATACATAAAAAAAAAACAAAAACAAAATTAATTTCGTACCCGAAGGTGCTACAAAGGTCCTCCTCTGAGCTCGAGTTGTTCATAGTTGAGCAAGGTCTAAGTCCTAATGCATAAGATGTCACAATCCATCCTTGGCAGTATAGTACGAGCCCTCCACATGTGCTTGTTAGGACTTTCGGCATGCGTATCGATTTGTCGTTGTAAGTTACAAAATTTATTAAGATCGTCTCCACAGGGACTTGAGCTTACTTAGTTAATCCAAAAAGAATTAAACAATTCAATAGTTATGTACAAGTAGGTTGAGCGAAATTTCATTTGTTTAAGAAAGTAACGGAAGATAACTAAACTTAGCAAAAATGAAATATAATTATGAGAAAGTGGGATTGGCTTTCATCATTCTTATCTTTTTTTATCCAATTAATATTACCACGTATAAATCATCGTCTATCCTTATTGATGCACACTATTTTATCTCGAATCGATCCCTCGCATTCGATTTATAAGGATATCTACCGAATATCGATTCCTCGCATATGAAGTAAATACCCCAGCATTAAGAATTATAATCGCATGCTTTATGCAATCAGGACGTTATGCCCTATTTCTAGCAACGTAACGTAATGAGTAACATCATTCAGTTAAAATCCTAAGATTACTTTCCAGTCTCACTTAGGATTAAGTTCATGAAACTACTGATCAAGTAGAATCAAGCATTAAGCACAGAATGAAATTACCAACAAGGAATAGAAACGATTAATGCGTAAATAAATATTAAAAGAGATGCATAGGGTTAAGAAGATTACATCCAATCCTCAGAGAAGCTAGTTACTCATAATGGAGAGAACCTCCTCACGGGAAGAATTGCTGAAGGGCCCCATCATCGCTTCTTTCCAGCAGAGTCTCCACACTAATCCTCACTTCTCTCACTTTCCTAACCTACCTAATACTAATATTTAAGCTACTTAACTAAAGAACAAGCTAAGAAGCAAAGAAAGAATCAAGAATGGCTCTCTTCCTCTCAAATTCGTGGCCCATTTATAGTTTTTGCTTCCTGCCAGCTTCCACTCACCTAGGCCACCATTTTCTTCATGTTTTGCTCGCCTGGGCGAGCTTAACTTATCTCCTTGGAACTTGTGGTTGCTTGGGCGAGCCAAATACACATGGTTTGGTCGCCTAGGCGAGTTAAAGCCTTAACTCTGAAGAAAGCCTTGGGCTTGATGGAATTTGGGCCTGGATTGCTTGTAACACCTCCCATGTTTGCTATGTAAGCCCTCCTTGCTTGCTTTGCTTATTCGGAAGCCTCGAAAATCCACGAAATCTATCAAAATACAAAGCATGATTGGATTAATTTTCCAAAATATGAACAACTTTTATACAAGCACTAGGTGCTATTTAACTAGGTTTAGGGCAATTTTTATAAGCAAAGTTAAAGAAATCAAAAGATAAGTGCCAGCATTTGAAACATGTTTTTAACTGAAATATGGCACTTATCAGTGCTCAAGGGTTAATATGTTCAAAGACTTAATGCTAAGAGTTATTAGACCTTTAACCGAGGTGATGTCATGTGATATACTGACCAACCTCACTAGAGGGATAACACTTTTTTAGTTGTTTCAAAAAATCTAGTTGGGCTCAACCTATCCAAAACCAAACTGGTCCAAACCTTTAAATTCCATTTTAAGGAATACAAAAAAGGATTGTCTTTATACACCCAGCAAAAGTCTAATACACCATTCCAAAAATAAAAATGGCAAAAATACCCTCACTTTTTATAAATAGTTGGAAGCAAGGCCACGATGCATAAGAAGTTAGCTTTTTTCGGTGTTTGAAGATTGGTTTTTGGTGGTGTTCTCTACCTTGGTGCTTTTGTTGTTTAAGTGGGTAGTTTTGCCTGGTCGTGGAAGCTGTGTTCGTTGTTGGGTTCGTTGGAGCACGTTCTCGTGGTGGTGTTGTGGTGGTCGGGGACTGCGGTGAGTTTCTTTCACTTCACGGATTACGTAATTCGTATAGATTAGATTACATAATCCGTATGGGTTAAATGGATTATATAATCCGTATGGTTCATACGGATTGCATAATCCGTATAACCCATACAGATTGGTTAATCTGTACAACATAAATAAGATTTAAAAAATTGTTAAATAATTATGAAAAAATCATTTTAATTAATTATTAAAAATGATTTTAATTAATAAGAAAATAAGTAGGTGAAAACATATATTAGTTGTAATTGATGGGAATGCATTACTTGGATATTTTGTTTTCCTATACATTTGTTTTTGCACTTATTTAAATTTATTGTCATTAGTTAAGATGGACAACGATGAGTAGATGTATGACACTATTATGTCTGAGGAAATTAATATGAATGAAGATATCAGAGATGAACGTAGTGCGTTTGAAAATAATAAATGTGAAGTCGATCGTTCTGCAACCTTCAATACTTTTGATGGTATTTATATTATTTTGAATTTGTTTAGAGTTGTTAAATGCATGATTTATGGAAGTTAAACAATTTTTATTGAATTTTGTAGGTGTTTTATTCCCGTGAGGATGTATTAAAATGGGCTAAAACTGTTGCATATGAGAATGGTTTTATATCTGTCATAATGAGGTCAGACATGTCAACAGGAAAGAAGGGAATGACATCATTTGTTTTAATTGGTTGTGAAAGGAGTGGAAAGTACAGAGCATTCAATAAAGAAATGGTACCTACAATCACTAGCACTAGAAAATGTAATTATCCATTTAAGCTGCGAGACAAACTAGTCCCGAGAGGTGAAGGGTGGATGGTGAAATTATTATGTGGCACTCATAATCATGCTTTGACAAATTCATTATGTGGACACCCATATGTTGGTCGACTAACAAAGGATGAGAAGATTATTGTTGCTGATATGACAAGGTCGATGGTGAAACCAAAAAATATACTCCTGACTTTGAAGGAACACAATCCCGATAATTATACATATTTGAGGCAAATAATCAATGCAAGATATACATACCGTACGCGTATCAGAGAAGGAAATATTGAATTGCAACAATTAATGAAACTTCTTGAACGCGACATGCATATTCATTGACATAGAGTGAAGGATGAAAATGTCATACGTGACCTATTTTGGGCACATCAGGATGCAATGAAGTTGAAGCAATGCATATCATGTTGTCTTCCTGATAGACAACACATACAAAACAAATAGGTACGGACTTCTGTTACTTGACATTGTTGGTGTGACTCCTACTGGGATGACATTCTCAGCTGCATTTGCTTATCTAGAAGCCGATTGTATAAACAAGGTTGTTTGGGCACTAGAATGATTTAGAGGCATTTTTATGAAAAGTTAGTTTTTCCCATAGGTCATTGTCACTGATAGAGATTCTGCATTGATGAATGCGGTGAAAACTATATTCCCTGGGTCAGTCAATTTATTGTGTCGGTTTCACATTGACAAGAATGTCAAGGCAAAATGTAAAACCTTTATCCGGCAGAGTAACTCATGGGACTATGTTATGGAAGCTTAGGGGAGTCTTGTGGATTGTGCAAAGGAGAATAAATATGATGACTGTCTGACGAAGTTTGAAATTGCGTGTTTGCCATGGCCAATTTTTGTTGATTATGTGAAAGACACATGGTTGAATCCACACAAAGAAAAATTTGTAACAACTTGGACAAAACAAGTCATGCATTTGGGTAACACGAGAACTAACAGGTTGGAAAATCTTTAAATTTGTTTTAATTGATAATTGATTAACCTAGATTTGGGGATTGTTGCTCATTTGATTTATGAACTGCAGGGTAGAGTCTGCCCATTGGACCTTAAAGAGACTTTTGCAGAATAGCCTTGGAGATCTTTGTAGTGTATGGGATGCAATGAACAACATGTTGACCTTGCAACATAGTGACACAAAGGCATCTTTGGAGAGAAACACACATGTGGTTGGTCATGTGTTTAAAGTAATGTTGTATAAAAGACTAATTGGTATGGTGTAAAGGTATGCGTTAAACCAAATAGCAGCGGAGTATAAGCGAGTCCATTATGCAGGCAACAACCCTGCTCGTTGTGGATGTGTAATGAGAACAACACATGGGCTGCCTTGTGCATGTGATCTAGCTAAGTATGTTGTTGGGAGTATACCACTTGATACAGTTCATGCTTTTTGAAGGAGGTTAACTTTTGAAGATCAAGGCTTAGATGAGTGCGAGGTGCGCATAATTGAAAAGATGGAAGTCATATCTAAGCATTTTGAAAAGCTTGACTTGTGTGGCAAAGTTACTTTAAAGACAAAACTGAAAGAACTTGCACTTCCAGACCAAAATTCAATGTGTCCTCCTCCTGCAAAGGTAAAAACAAAAGGTGCTCCAAAGAAACAAGTATCGCAACACGCAAGATCAAACAAGCGGGATCCATCGTACTGGGAGTATGCCGACAAATTACATTCTGTGCAGAATAGTTGTTCCACCCAAAAACTATTTGCTTCGTCATCGGTCCACCAGACTCAGACAAAGAGGAAGATGCCTATGCTGGATCAATTTCATACCTTTATGCACGATTTCATTCTAAACATTATCGATGTTAAAGCTGATGGTAATTGTAGGTACTGTGTAATCGCTGCCTTGCTTGGATATGGTGAAGAATCTTGATCTTTGGTACACAATCATTTGTTAAAAGAACTTTCAGAATGGTTTGATGAATACATTGTGTTGTTTGGTGGGGTTGATAGATTTGAGTACTTGAAACAGTCGCTACTTGTTGATGGACTATCAAAGGTAAACTATTTTGTTATTTCGATACTTCGAATTCATATTTAATTTACTTATACTTGCAAGGGTTTTGTGTTTCGTTCAGGTAACCATTGATAAGTGGATGGATGTTACGAATTTGGGATACGTAATTGCATCAAGATATAACATCATTCTCGTTTCTCTATCTCTCCAACAAAGTATGACATTTTTTCCTCTGAGAAGCCAACCGCCTAGAGATGTCAGTGTTCATCGCATTTTATGTATTGGTCATGTATTTGGTAACCATTTTGTGCAGGTACATGATTAAACAATTTTATTGTTTAGCCTATATTTGAAACAAATGTTAAGTTTTCCATATCTTGCTAATTTTTTCAGGTTGTATTGAGAGATGGAAGTCCTATACTGCCAACTGCTTTGTTATGGTCAAGACACTATTATAGTGTTGCAAAAGAATGGATGGTTTGTTATATGGGTCAAATGCAATCATATATTAATTTAAAGAAATTGCGTACAACCCATGTCAACTTACGTGATGACTTGGCCTGATTTTTTAACTGCCATGATTTTTTTATTGATTGCCATTTTGTATTCCCATTTGTTATGTTGTGGCAACAAAGTTTGTAACCTTTTGTTGGGTTAAGTGTATTCCAAACTATGATGGCAGTGAAACCCAATGTAACGGTTGTTTTTTCTACGCAATCATATTGGAAAAACATAAGACATTTGTTCAATAATTAATCCACTAATGTAGTGTCCATCAAAATGTGTTGAGAAAATTTAATGTAAAGCCATACGAGTTATAAAGTCAAAATATGCTAAGTAAAATCACATGTCACCTTGTCCACCATCATGTCTTTGCTGCCTTTGTCTTGCCCGTCTGGGCTGCACATACACACATCCTTCTTCTCTAACGGAACGTGTTATACGCAGTAGGCGTTCTACTGCGAAGTAGGCATTCTACTGCGACGTAGGCATCGGTTCCAGCAGTAACCATACGCATGTCCATCATTTCTTGTAATCCTTTTGCTAGCCTTTGGCACGTAGCTTGAGACAATAACAAATTACAGTATAACATTTGGTTTATAACTTTAAATAAATGCAGTTCAAAACAAACTTTAAAGACAGTTTCATACCACATCATGTCGAGGCTCCTGAGATGAAGGTGTAACTGGTGCTGGGTCATCAATATGTCAACGTGAAGGATCTGGAACAAATTGACACTCAATTGAAGGGTGTCTAACAGGATCACCACTCTGTGGGGGTGTCATAAAAGGATAAGACACACGAAAAAACCAATCAAGATACCCAACCACCGCCTGATTGGGATAGGTAACCTCCTCCGTGGTCAAGGCTAGGTGATCGCCATACTGCATCCATCTTTCATCGACTTCATCGATGGATTGCGATTCAGTGATTTGGATTTGTGGAATTTACCTGAACAAATCCAAATTGTCTCGCCACCCTCTCTGGTAAAAGTCTTACAACTACTGGTCCACATCAAATATACCCAGAGAATAGCGATATTATGTCGAACTCTCTATGTGCACAGTGATCGCCATATGGAGTCCAACACACATCGTCCATGAGCAACCTATCCAGTCGCCTACGATAGGTGCTGACCGGTAATGCCTTCTCAACCTTCCAGCGACACGCTCGTGGTTGCCTCTCCTGGTAGTTATGGGCTGCAGAGACATTTCCAATTGTTGGAAAATGCTCATAAATCCAAACTACAAATTAATATACAACGGCAACGATGAGTATCAAAGTTATAACAACTATTCTCCAATGGATAACTATGTCAACAACGAAAGGAATTACCTGCAACAGCGTGACATAACCGGCAAGATGTTTGTAGTGATGCTGACGTGCGTAGTTAAGATTAGAATACATATGAACCAGAGCAGCCACACCCCAAGCATATCCTCCTGATTGGTCCAGATCGCGAAATGCCTCCAAGAATACCACACTGATATGTGTGACACTCTTGTTGGCAAAGAGAGTGCACCCAACCAAATGAAGCAAGTATGCTTTGGCCGCTGGAATCCACTTCATTGATTGACATTTAACAACATATAAGTCTCGCAGACAAGACAAACGCACATATGCCCTATGGCATTGCTCAATCTCCGCTCCAGCTTCTTCTGTAGATACTTCAAGCAATTTAATATGCATATGTACGGCCTGACCAACATTAATCATGTCAAACGATAAGAAATCTCCTACGATGGGGACATGCAACAGGGACGCGACATCATCCAAGGTGATAGTCAACTCCGCGATGGGCAAATGAAAGCTGCTTGTCTTAGAGTGCCATCTCTCCACGAAAGCCGAGAGCAATCCCCTGTCTTTGGTCTCAAGTGAGCAATAAATCAAAGGGGCTAAGCCCGTACCAGCAACCAATCCTTCAATCTCTGATGCAGGCTGCCCAAATTTGTGAACTTTTCTTCCGTAGGAAGCCAATTTTAACTCAGGGCGTTCCTACAAACATATTAATCATACAACAGTTACATGGTTGAAAAAAAGTAATTTGTTATGAAGGAAACATATAACTACCTGTTCTTCCCACACTCGAAGAGCCACATGTTCAGCGTACTTTGTCAACACTGAACAGTCCTCCGGGCCACCTGGATAAGACTGTATTTCATCACCTGCATCATCCATGCCAGGGATATCAGGCTCCACACGTCGGTCTTAAACAGGAGCATCCTGATGAATAGCAACCCCTGCATGTTGGTTCGGAGCTGGAGGATCCTCATCAACAACTGCCCCTGGTTGTTGTCTTCTGACAGATGTCGTAGGCCTACGACGTTGAGGGGTTGGCTCTTCATTCCCACTATTGTCTCTACCACTTCCTCTGTCTACATCTCGCCCTAATGCCCGATGGAATCCTAATGTTTTAACCATAACCTGTGGTTCCAAGTGCTTAATTGTGTCACACTTCAAACCAACCAACAATGAAAAATAATAACAAACTACTAAATATATAAGCAACTTCAAAAACTCAATGGCCAAGATCTAACATCATCAAATAATTTTCCTTAAATCAACAAAAAACTATCTAATTAACTTAACTATAAGTTTTTTGTTCCTTATACACACAAATGGTTTCATGCTTCAATGATGTTGTGCATATAAATGTTGACAGGTATAAGGTATGATCATATATGATGTTAAGTGCAAAACTGTAAACAGGACTACTTGCCAACATTACAATACCAACAACTGACCATATATGATGTTCATTATTATTATGTGCTTATAATTAAAAAAACAATGTGGCTCAAAAGTCAAACCATCAACGTGTCTCAATGGTATCCAGTAATTCACTGACAACTTAGCAGGTCTACGTGTATATATTGGTGTACTATGAACCTCAATTTATAAGGCATAAACTATTCATTAATAATAGTTCCTAAGTCTTTCTCTTCATCAGTTTAAAACATCTAGCTTAAAACAAAACATTTTAAAACATCTAGCTTAATAATAGTTCCTAAGTCTTACATGATCCCTATACAATAACAATATTATTAAGCTCCTAAATCTTTTTCTAGTTACTTTGTTCTCTATTTCTATTTAATATAATGTATAGGAAAAACAAAACATTTCCATCCAGCCAAGCATCACTACTATTATCATTAATACAACAATATAATTATCTATTCTAATTTCATGAACTTCCTAAAGGCTAAAATATGTAAAATAACAAAAAAAACAATAAATTATTTAACCATTATTTCATAATTAAATTTTAAAAATTGAATAATTAAAATAAAATAATTTTACAGATTGACCAATCGGTATGCACTTTACAGATTCTCCAAGTCATACTGATTACACAATCCGTATGAACTTTATGGATCGACTAATCCGTAAAGTGTATACGAATTGTGTAATCCATATGACCTTTACAGATTGAAGAATCCGTAAAGTGCATACGGATTGGTCAATCCGTAAACCACCTACGCATAACTCAATTCGTATGCACTTTACGGATTCTCTAATCCGTGCCATCTAAAAACCAGAAGGAAAGCGAAGGGGAGGAACCACCCACGGCGGACGACGAAAACGATGACCACAACACAAGCACTAGCCAACAACCGCACCAGAGCACCAGCCAAATTCGGAAAATACCAAGGAGTGAAATCGCAAAAGACGTAGAAGAGAGGAGATGCGCGTGAAGAATAGAATGAATAGTGAGTGAACTGAACGTTAACCTCATAAGCAAGGGTGTTTACGGAATTTCACTATTCCATATGGGTGTATTAGACTTAAGACTGGTGTATAAAGACATTCCCTACCATTTTTATCCTGACCACATGATATGGGTTTACACAAATACAGAGTCCCTATTTTTCTTAATTGAATTTGTCCAAATCCACTATTAAAAAGTCCAAATCCATCGGCCAACGCAAATAGCTTTAAGTGGAAATCGATTCATCAAAGATAGCTCGACTTTTGTTGCCTTGGCTCGAGGCTTTTTGACCTGTTGGGTGCAAAAAATAAAAGAAATTACTATATGAGGTAGCATTCAAATTATTTATCATTTAGGGGTAAGTCGTGCTGGTAAAATTAGAAGTCATACCATCTAGTACGACCTTAAGGGAAGTCGTAAATTTATATACGACTTTATTGTGGATTTTTTTTTTTTTTTATTTTCACATTTATTTAAAGTCATAAATATACGACTTTCAAATTGGTTTTAATTTTTTTCTTTTGAAAAATGCATTCAAAAGTTATAAATATATATAGGACTTTAGAGTCAAATATATATATATATATATTTGACTCTAAAGTCGTAGTTTTTTTTTCTTTTTTAATTTTTATATATATATATATATATATATATATACTTAACATAAA
>PYAF01000247.1:395836-442701 GCA_007407185.1 Glycine tomentella
TTTAAAAGAAAAAATCAGAAATAAATATATGTCCTTAACAAAATATATATGGATTTGCAACTTCAAAGTCCTAACCCATATATATATATATATAAAGCTAAAAAATAAAAACAAATCAAATACTTTTTAAAAATAAAATAAAATAAATTCAAAAGTCGTAACTAAATCCATAATAAAATCGTATATAAGTTTATAACTTTCCTTAAAATAACATAAAAAACTAAAATAATACGACTTTTAATTTAAAAATTATACCTCATGTCTAATTTAAAAATGTGTCACAACTTATCCTTAAAATAAATAATTTGAATGCTAGCTACCCCATATAGTAATTTCTTTTATTGTTTGCACCCAACAGGTAAAAAGCCTTGGCTCGAAGATAGCTCGAAATAAAAAAGGGGAAAACATGAAAACCCTATTTTTGTCTCATTCACGCACCCAATTTATGTGTCAATCTCATCTTTCTCTCACAAACACGAATTAGCTTTGTTATCTAATTTGTCTCTGTTCAATTTTTTGGGTTCATTTTTCACCCCCTTTTCTTTGTTAGCACAATATCATTTTTTTTAACGATCAAAATTATTTTGGTAAAATTTTGAGCGTTTCAGGAAGTTAAGTTGATGAATCAAGGATCCTTTGTTGCATCGATCAGTACCTAATTCCATTTTTGTTTCATTTCAAAATCGATTTTCACTGGTTCCATCTTCGTTTAATTTTGAAACTAATTTGCACTTGAATTCACCTTTACGAACTCCAAATTTATTTTTATCTTTATTTTTTATGATTATTTTTTATTGATTTCATTTTGATTAAGATTATCCAAATTTATCACATTATTGTATGTCTTTGATTTCGATTATGTTGTGATTCTTTTTCTTGTTTATTCCCTTACTCTCAAGTTATTCATGTTCTAGTTAATTTTCATTTATTTATTCCCTTACTCTATTTTTTACCATAGATGAATTTTGTGGGTTTGCTTGTTTTGATTGAATAGAGTAGGATTTTGAATATGGTACAGTGATTCTTCATCGATGTGATGTTTCATTTATTTTTCCCTTTGCTTTCAGGTTTTTGGTTTTGAGTTTTGACATTGTTTAGTTTGGTTGCTGAAAGTCGAGTGAAATAATTCACACATAAAACAAAGTTAGTTTCAATTTTTGTTAATTTACAGTTGTGTTTGTAATTTGGATGGTGATATTATTGGTACATTGTATGCATGTGTGAGACAATTTCTCATACCATTTTTTCTTTCCATGTTAGCCACACGAAGATACACACACAAGACATTATGAGTATAATTTCAAGCTCTATCTTCTTGATGTGGTAACTTCTAAGAGTCTTTATGAATTTCAAATTTTCTTTGCATGTAATTGAACCTTTCTCAGGAATTTGGCTAACATAAGAATAAGATATGTTTTGAGTGTGATTATTTTTCTTGTATATGAATGTTTGAAGAAAATAGGATTTTATCTTGTAATCACATCATTTTATGATTTAAATTCATTTTGAGTAAACAATTATCATGCTATTTTTATTTAATGAAGTTGCATTATCCTATATCTAGATTGAAATTTTAGCTTTGGTTTTAAGTTTCTAGGTGTTCTTGAATTTATACATATATCATAAGTTCATACCTAGTTCAATATCTGATTCATATGTCTTATGTTTGATTTTAAAATATAGCAATGAGCGCAAACCCTGTCTCCTTGCTTAACTGATGTTGAGTCAAATAGAATTAGTTATTGGCACACTGGTATGTAAATGATTTATCATACCCTAAATGTTGTTAGCTAGAATATATCTTAATTGAATTTCTAAAACCTATATGATTTGGTAGTGAGTTGAGGTCCAAGGCGCCACGCTTTAAAGGAAATTCAGACCAACATGAGTGGTAGTTTTGTTGTCCTGAGTGTCAAAAAGTGATTTGATTGTTGTACCTATTGTTGTTTGGGCCTTTTCTACATCTCATATTTATGTTTGTCTTTTTTATAGTTTTAAGTTGAAATAGTCAATTTTCTTTTCAATATTGTTAATTTTCATATTCTTAACTTACGAATTTTGGATACATCTGATCAAATACTTGGTGCTTTCTATCATGGTGCAGTTTATTTGCAGTTTAGTAAATTGATTAATTTCCATCAGGCTCTATAAATCCTATTGAACTATGGCATGATTCAGTAGTTGTTACCATATTAGGTAGATTCTCCATTTGGACATGGAAAACTCTAATGATCCTTTCCTCCTCCCTTCTATCAAGTCTCAACCTTACACTCAAATTGTATTGATATTATAATGCAAGGAAAGATTAAACTTCGACTTTGATAGAAAATGTGTAAGGTCATGTAAGTTCTTCCCTTCATTGATCAAATTTGGCCAAGAAATATGTCATAAGGAACTGGTAAAGATGTTTGTGGTAATGGAGGTTCCAGTCCGACTAGTGGAGCATGAAGCTTTCATAAAAATTTTAAGCATCATACAACCCAGATTTAGTGTTATCTTATGCACTACATTAACTCATGACATCCTCACACTTTGGGATATGGTGAAGATCAAGTTGAACAAGAGAATGATAAATACAAAGGTCTTGTCTGCTTGGAGTTGAAACTAGGTGGAATTCAACATACTTGATGTTAGAGGCGACTTTAGAACATCAAGAGACATTTTTAGAACTTATGTTGCTAGATGACAAGTATGTTAATGATTTGAAGATAGGGAGACATTGTGCCTACTCGTGAATATTGGGACTATGCACGCTTAAGGTTACCATTTTTTTAAATGTTTTTATGAAGCTACTGTGTGTCTTTTTGGTTTATCTTATGTGATCCCTAATATGTACATGTTAGAGGCCTTTGGAATCGGAATGAAGATCAATGAAGCATAAGTCTAAGGATGTGGGTATAAAGTCAATGACTGATAAAATGAGAAAAAAGTAAATATTGGAGAGATCCTAGCAATTTAAATATGTTATTGATTGTTGTTGTGTTAGACCCCGTTATAAATTGATTTTTTTAAATGGAAGATTGGACAAGTTTTTGATTATGGTATGACAACTCAATTAAAAGATAAAATAGTCTCTTGTTTGACATCTCTTTTTGAGGAGTGTAGTGATAGTATGGAGGGGATTCAAAGTGAGTCACAAGAAACTCAAAATAATGATCATTACAACTATAATCAGTTTCTCCAATCAACTGGGTCAAATAAGTTAAGTGAATGTAGTAATGATTGTTATGGCTATTATCAATGGCTATAATCAATTCCTTCGATCAAGTCGACCAACCAAATCCAATTGAGTTAAGTAAATACTCAGAAGAATCCTTAGAGATCGAGGCTTTGGATACTCTAAATTGGTGGATATTAAATTATGGATTATTTTCTATCCTTGCAAAGATTGGGTGAGGTTAGTTGGCTATACCTATCACCACTGTGGCTTTTGAGTCGGCATTTAGCACCAGAGGAAGAGTGCTTGATCCACAAAAATGGTAGAAAAACTTATTTGCACTCAATATTTATTAAAAGGGGCACCCTCACCAGTGTTTACAAATGAGGATATTGAGGAATTTGAGAAATTTGAGGTAAAATGAAACAAATTGCTTAATATAGTATATTATTACCTAATAAATTATGTCTTGCTAAGTAATTGGATGTCTCTTCATTTTTCAAAAATGTTTTTCCCACAAGATATTGCTCATGCTGCCTCACTTGCTCTGAAAATTGTTGATTTCATTTAACAATCCTTAATTTCCATAGGTTCATTAATCTTAACTTGACTCAAGGACATGAATCTTGGTCTTAATTGTTATGTTATGGTTTATGTAAACTATTAGGTGTTGTTTTAAGTGTTTGCTTTCTCTATTGCCTTTATTAGTTTGTTGTCTCTGTTGGATATTGTTATGAAAATAGTCTTGCTTTGTCTATTTTAAAATAACATGTGTAATTTGTTTGAAAATATCACTTTTATATATGAAATCTATTTAAGTCCTTTCCCTATTTTATAATCTCATTACATTATATTTTTAAGGGAAAAAACTATGAGATACACTTTCAACCTGGTAATGGAGCCTTACCAGAAGTAATATTCAGGTATGAGATCTACATGCATTTTGCAATGTTTTTTTTTTTTTTTTTCTTTTGGAAAATACATTGTGCAACGTATTTCTTTTTGTTTTTTTACTGGCTAAATACACTATGCAATAGCTTTTTTCTTCTATTCCTCTTGTTTAAATGCTTATGTAGATGCAGGCACGAAAATATCCTTTTAGTTTTCAAAGAAAAAGTACACATTCTAACTAGACAAATGATATAAATTTTAGACGAATATTTAGTTACCAACCAATGAGGATAGTAATTTCAAGATTTTGGTACTAATCTCATGATTGATTTTTATGCATTCTATTTTGGTCCATCCAAAGTGAAGTACCCATATCCAAAGTGAAGCACAAATTTTATAATTCGAACTATCTTTTGTGAATTTTATTATATTGGGCCTTCAAAATTCTGATAAATTTGAGGTATATATTACTACTATTAGAGTGGAGTTTAACTCTGTACTTTGACTGTGTAATCACTGTACTTTTACAGTTAGTTTAAAGAGTTATTGCCAGATGTTTAATTTTCCTTAGCTTTTCATTTTACAATTATACATGTACCATACAAAGTGATGATAACTCCTTATATGCCATGCATGTTTCTAGCAATAAAGATCCTTCAGTTAACTCTTCGAAGAACCGATTGAAAATAACTTAGCTGGCAAGAGCGACAAAAGCTTGAAAGCGAAAGGAAGCCACAAGAGGATTAGCAAACATTAGCAAAAGTGGTTGCTCCAATACCATAATCCAATATTGGGTTTAAACTTCTCAAACAGATGGGTTACGCTCCAGGTTCTACACTTGGCGAGCAAGGTTCGAGTAGGACTGGACCAGTGGAATTGAAATCTAACAGTCACAAGTTGGTTTTGGCTTAGAAGATCCCCTCAAGGAGAAAAGGAAAAAGGAGGAAATCATGTTGGACAGGTAAAGTGTTGAATAAATAAATAAAAAAAAAACTAAGTATCGCATTTTTCAGATACTCCTTGTTATGCGAATATAAGGGGAAGAAATATTATACGCAGTATTGCTCTTACATATGCAAAGAGATTGTTTTCGGATTCGAACCCATGACTAACAAGTCAGCAAGGTAAAATGGTAAATAATTTATTAAAAATATAATTTGAATTAAGCTATTTTTTAACCGTTGTAATAATAATTATTTTTAATTAATGTTTTCTAGTCGTTGGAATTATTTATGTTTTAAAATTTTTAGCCGTTGTGCAGCTAATCAATGTTTTATAGCCGTTGGAAGTGAATTATCACAATTTTATGCTATAAAAATATGTTTGAGTTTTGAAAAAAAAGTAGAGGTAATAATCGAAAATACTAAGAAAGTTGCATGGATGTTGGTTCTTGGTTTCTCTTTTGTGCAGAGTTCCCTTACTCAATTGTAGAAGGTTGTTTTGTCCTTGAGACGAGATTGTACATTACTTAAAGAAAACAATCCAATTTGCGGCCCAACCTCATTTATTCTTATCGTGTTTGGAATTTGCAGCAACAATTTAAAACGTTCATTTTCTGCCATATATAAATATATATATATATATCTACCAAGCACAACATCACTCCATAAGATTGCTCATGATATCGCCTCTGAAGGTATGACTTTATATGAATAAATTCAAGTAGCTATAGTAATTGATAAATTGCCTTATATATAGTTGGAAAGTTTTTTTTTTTTTTTCAAAAAAAAGAAAATCTCAAGTATAATAAAACAAGAGTATTTTGTTTGGAAAGTTTGATTACTCAATTATGTATTGAGGGGGAAGCCAAATATAATATAAAAAATTGTCAAATCTACTTTTGTTGTGCTAAAACCAAAAGTTAAAATTATGAGTAATATAAAAGGGTAGAAACCTGGGCTCTGGACAGTTCAGTTGTTATAACGGTGTTAATTCTGGTCATTGTGCTAGAAAATGTAGCCTTAAGAATTGTCCTGATCTGCAAGCAAATCTTAATGAGAATCAACTAATTGCAATGATTTCTAAAATCAATGTATTTGGGGGATCTGAAGGGTGTTGGGTAGATACTAGCGCAACGCGTCATGTCTGCTACGGTAGATCTTTGTTTAAGACCTATATATGTTGTTGCTAAGAACCAAAATGTGTTATTTGGAGATTCCTTCACCATTGTTGTTGTTGGGACAAGAGAAGTGAAATTGAATTTTAACTCTAAGAAGACTGTTGTCATTAAAGATATTATGTATACTCCAGAGATGACGAAGAACTTAGTTTCATGCCATCTTCTCAATAAAGTTGGATTTACTCACCATATATAGAGACTGATTTGTATACACTTACAAAGAATAATGTTTTTGTTGGGAAGGGTTATGCTACTAATAGAATGTTTAAATTGAATATTAAAATGAATAAAGTTGTTTCTTCTTACATGCTATGTACTTCTAATGTTTGACATTTTTGGTTGTCATGTTAATAAATGAATTATTAAAAATATGAGTAATTTAAAATTAATTCCTAAATTATCTATAAATGATTTTGGAAATTGCAAATTTTATAGTCAAGCAAAAATTGCGAAGGCTCTTTATAGGTCGATAATTAGAGAAATTGAAACTCTTGATTTGATATATTGTGACATTTGATGAAGTGTTAACTACTAGAAATGGAAAACAATATTTTATCACTTTTATTGATGGTTCCTCTAATTTCACATATGTATATCTAATGAAAAATAAGAGTGATGCTTTTGATATTTTAAATGATTTGTTTTCCAAGTAGAAAATTAATTAAATAAGAAAATAAAGAGATTGCGTAGTGATAGAAGAACAAAATTTGATTATGAAATTAGAATTTCCATGGAATAATTTACGAGAAAACTGCACCATATTCTCCTGAAATGAATTGTAAAGTTGAAAAGAAAAATATAACTTTGTTGAATCTGTTGTTGCTACTTTGCTTCATTGTGGTGCTGCATCTTTTTGGTGTGGTGAAATTTTGCTAAATGTATATTAAGTTCTTAATAAAGTGCCTAAATCAAATAATAATTTTTTTTCTATGAATTGTTTAAAAACAAGAAACTCCCCTTTTAAGGCTTTAACTTTCCCTAGGAAGGTTTTGAGTCTTGACTAACAAGTGTTTTTTGTGTGTGTATGTAATAATGGCTCTGAATCAAAAATAGGTATTAAGAAATTTATAATAATTCATACAAGTGTTTTATCAATTGATCTAAATCTCTTAGTGTTTCAAAATTCATTTACAATAATTTATTCTAGTTCTAGCTTTAAAAGTAGTTCAGAAGCATTTGTTACTCTTAGACTAACCATCTCAACCGTTACGGTAATGGTTGTGTTAAAAAAGTTAAAGAAATAACACCTAACTCATACCATTCTTGAATGTGACTGCAAGTACCCTTGGATAGGGCGTGTTTATAAATTTTAAGATCGTAGTCATTTTTTTTCACAGGAAGATCTTCAAAATTTAAAAGTTAATTTAGATTTAATTTTTTTTTGTCTTTGTAATTTAGTGTTTTTTTATTTTTTTATATAATTGATTTAGTGTTTACAAGATGTGTTTATTTTTTTTCTTAAAATGTTTTAGATAATAGTTTGAAAAGTAAAAAAACATGTTTTAAATAGTGAACAAATATTATTTAAAATGCTTTAAAGTTTAAAGACGTAAAACAAAATAAATAGTAATGATTAAAATATTATTTTTGCAAAGACAAAAATGAAAAAAAAAATACTAAATTGCAGTGATGAAAAATAATATTTAAATTTTCTTAACAACAAAATTATTAATCCAAGTTGTATAACTAAGTAGGTACTTTTAATATTTTAGAAATAATATTTTTAGCGAAATGTGAACTTTTTTGTTTATACTTCTGGCAATATCTTTATCTTTAATATATAATATTTAGTAGAAATTATTAAAATCTTTTTAAGATTAATACCATATCTTTCATTTAAATTTTCAATTAATGTTCAACCAATACAATAAAAAAAACTACAATCTTACTAATAAAATACATCATAATAAAATTGATCACATACTAATTCAAATTAATAATAAATATTATTTTTTTGCAAAAGAATATATGAATTTCTTTCAAGGCCATTTGGATTTTGGGGACCTAAATTGCTTAATTAACTTGCAGTTGCCATGCATGGTCCTGCCACTAGGAGATTTGGCAGTAATCGAGACTGATCAATTCGTTAGCATGGAGAATCGTCTTCCCTCTGAATACTGTCTTCGCTCATCTTCGCCAAGTGATAAATCCGTAAGTACCATGCTCCAATATATATATTTGTACCATTAAATTGCATATCAAATATATGATAGTTTCTTTTATTTTTACCTTGTTGACTATTGCAAATTTAAAATTGATCACCACTGAACTAGTGGATTAACTAGTGAGAAATTATTTTCACTTTTAGTTTTGAATTTGAGTTTTGGGTTTACCTTTGCATTAAATATTTAAAAAGTGATTTTTTTTCACTTGTAATAGTCTTATCCGATTTGAACCTCGTCGAATTAACTAGTGGATATACGTGATAATTTTTTTTTTGATGATTATGGTTTTTTTGCTTGCTCATGGCCTATAATTATGTTCCATGAAAATTTACAAAGAATTGGAGACAAAGTTGGTGAAGAAATATATCATCCCAAAATGTCTTTGTTTAAAGAATTTAATTTAAGATTGCTCAATTAATCATACATTCTTATTATTGTCATGAGTTATATGTTGTAATCTGCGGCGCTTTTATCTTATATTCCTTCAAATTTATCTGTTATAAATTTCGGTTATCAATAATTTCTGTATAAGTGAGATATCTTTTCTAATTGATATTTTCATTGGTGAATATCTTAATATTGTTCTTTCTTGCATTCTCGTTCTGTAGGACAAAGAAAATGTTAAATTAGGGGAAGATGTTCACCAAAAACCAAGAAATCAACCACTCGGTGGAGATCATCAGACCAAAGGGGTTGACTGTTCAACCAAAGAGGAAGAGATTCTATTGATTCCCAATCCTTTTAACAAGGAGTTGCTGTTGGAATATATTGATATTAAGTATTTTGGTAGTAGTATTACTAATTAAGCAATAGCTCTTATCCTTTATATTTGTGGGTTAAACTAGTGTATCCGTTTTTGTTTTTTGTTTTTTTTATTTTTTAAATGTTGTTCTCGTTGTGGTTGTATCTTTTGCTTCTGTCCTCCTTTTGGGCATAAATGGAATCGCGTAATTGTTTAGTCTTGTGAACAAGGAAAATCAAGACAGACATCGAATGAAATTTTTAGGGGAAATTTTATGATATATGAATAATATCTATACAGATTTAGTCTTTAACTAAAAAGCATTGGTATTGTATGATATTATTGGAGAGTCAAATTTATCTGTTACAAATTCCCTTTATCAATCATTTGTGTATATAAAAGTTAAATCGATAACCTTTGTAATTTAAATGGCTCGATCCATTTAACTAAATAGAATAAGACTTTTGTTGTTGTTGACCACATAAATGTTATCATAGATAAATCAAACGTGAGATAGCTCTTTAATCAGCCATATTTTTAACACAAGGAAATAAAGGACCTATTAGATGTTAGACATAAAATATAATTTTATATAATTTAGTTAAAATTATAATTTTTTATAATTTTCATAATTTATAGAAACCTTAATTTTTTTAAATTATATGCATTTTTCTGAAATAATAATTTTGTCATTTGAATATAGTTTATATTTATATATTATCATTATCTAATTTTTGTTATAAGATGTCCACTAAATATTAAATAAGATTACAACTCATCTTGCTCTATCATATATTCTGATCGTGTCTTCATATTCTATCATACCTTGACCACAAAATTAAGTCCGAAATATTGTAAAACACACAACTACTATTAATTGAAGGTTACAGAATCGCTAAAAAAAATTGAAGGTTAAAGAAGAAAATGTGCGTGCATGTTAAGATATACATCCCTTTGGAAGCTTAGAAACATATGGATTAATCGTAAAACTTTTACACCGTCAATCAATTTTTTTGTTGGTCATATATTTAAAGAAGTAAACACTTGTGGCAGATTTGCTTGTCTCTCATGCTCTCTGTTAGTGCATTCTGTTGGTGGGATTCTATTCCTTCTTTTGATTATGCAAAATTCAATAGGAATAGATATGCTCTGCCTAATTATTGGTTCAAATAGTGTTGATTTCATGGATTGGTATTTTGATTTAGGGGCGGAACCCAGAATGAAGTGAGAGGGGAGACTAATTAATCACAAAAAATAAAATACATTCAAGAACTATATACTATTAATTTTTATACAAAATATTTTATAATGACGCTTCAATACATTAAATTACATTAACAATCTATCAAAACACATAATACATAGAGCCTGTTTGGATACAAGGCTAGAAGTACTTTTGAGAACTTCTCTACTGAAAAAAACACTATATTTCCAATAGAAAAGCTCTCAAAAGTACTGCTGGCTTGTATCCAAACAGGCCTATAATGTCTTATCACAAAAAAAAAACACACACACACACATAACGTCTTTCTTATATTTCATGAAAATAATCTATAATTATTAATGTAAACAATTTTCTTTTCAATGTATACTAATAAATATTCAGTAAAAAATTATTTTCCTTGCACTACAAAAAATTGTATTTGTGCAAAAAATTGTATTTTTAGTGACATTTAACCTGTGGCGGTCATTATAAGCCGCCAGAAAATGTTGCATTTAATTCATTCTTCATTTTTATTTTTCACTCCACGTTATAAACTTCATCGCATAACATTTGACATTTATGATTGGGTTGACTGCATGTGTAATATTTTTTGAAATGATGTCCCAATTGGTTCTATATCTTTAGTCCATTAACTTATTCGGGTCTGATCTCAAGTTGCAATCTCACTACCCCATAATCACCATGACAGAGTAGCGGCAGCGTTCCACTCTCCCAAGCCCCACCTCAAGAGAACGGAATTCAAGTTCTTTGCAATGGCTCAACTGCCTCCCTCCTGTTAAGTACGAAGAATCTTAAAGGAGAAAACAACTTCTGTTATTGAATGGGAAAGTTGGCTTTATATAGCCTTACAGCAACGGAAAGCAACGGAAAGATAGAAATAAAGAAATACAGCTACTGACCAATTCAAAATAAATCAAACGAATAAATATCCCATAGATATAGGGATTTATTAACCAATCAATAACAAAACTATCTAGAACTTAGCAAATAATTCTCAACAATTCCTCCCTTAAACTGAAATGTCGGAGACTATTCAAGACATTCAGTTTATATCCATTTTAGAACAAACCCCTAAGTATTTCCATAACTTTAAGAACTGCTCCAGTTTGAAAGGCTTTGTCATTACATCTGCCACTTGATCTTCCGAACTACAATGAACAAGCTCCACACTACCATTCTTTGTCAGCTCTTGAAGGAAACGAAAACGCACATCTATATGCTTAGTGCGACCATGCATAAAATGATTTTTTGAAAGTTTAATTGCTGAGCTGCTATCACAGAAAACAGTGAGAGCTTCTTTCTGCTTCTGACCCAACGTTTCCAAAACCCTTCTCAACCATATTGCTTGACATGCACATGATGCAGCAGCGATAAATTCAGTTTCAGTTGTAGATAAACTTACCACTGGCTGCTTCTTAGAACTCCATGATACTGCTCCTGAAGATAGAAGAAATACATATCCTGAAGTACTTTTTTTGTCTTCTAAGTCCCCAGCATAATCACTATCTGTGTAGGCAATAAGTTCTTCATCTCCTCCCTTCTTGTAAAATATCTCGAATTCAGTTGTACCCTTCAAATACCTAATGCTCGTTTCGCAACCTACAAGTGCATCTCAGTAGGATTTTCCATATATCGACTTATAAGACTTACCACAAACATCATATCCGGTCGTGTAGCCGTAAGATACATAAGACTGCCTACGACTTGTTTATAATAAGTCTTATCTACTTTAACTCCTCCTTCATCTTTTACAAGCTTAAAACCAGGAACAATTGGATTATGAACCAAGTTACTCTTATCCATTCCAAATCTCTTCAACACCTCTAATGCATACTTATGCTGACTGATAAAAATGCCATTATATTTTTGAAGAACTTCAAGACCAAGGAAGTACCGCATCCTACCAAGATCTGTCATGTCGAATTCGCGCTTCATTGAATCTTTGAACTCAACAATCATCAACTCATCATTGCCAGAAACAATAAGATCATCCACATAAAGACTAACAATTACCACATTGCTTTGTTGTCTTTTGGTGAACAAGGTGTGCTCATAATTGCATTTCTCGAAACCTTCTTTGATGAAATAAGCTTCCACCCGGTTGTACCATGCACGTGGCGCTTGCTTAAGCCCATAAAGTGCTTTCTTTAATTTATACATTTTATGCTCATTTCCTTTTTGAATGTAACCATTTGGCTGCTCCACAAAAACATTCTCATTTAACTAGCCGTGCAAAAATGCAAACTTCACATCTAGTTGATAGACAACCCATCCTTTTTGCGCTGCAAATGCCACAACCAACCTGATTGTTTCCATACGTGCAACGGGTGCAAAAAATTCAGTGTAGTCCACTCCATATTCTTGCGCGTATCCCTTCATAACCAACCTTGCCTTGTACTTGTCAATCTCTCAACTTTCATTCAGCTTAGTCTTGTAAACCCATTTCACACCCACCTTCTTTGCTCCTTCAGGTAATTCAGCCAATTCCCAAGTGTTATTTCTTTCTATTGCTTCCATTTCAACATCCATTGCTTTCCTCCACTTCTCACTTTTAATAGCATCTTCAAAATGCATTGGGTCATCAACTGCAGAAATGACCAAGTGAGCTTCGCTATCTTCTTCGAAAGACCTTCTCCAGACACATAGTCTTTCATCCACCCAGGTTGTCTCCTATTTCTTCCCTCATCTAAGCTTGAAGTAGCATCTTCATTCAAAGAGCCCAAAGAACTCTCTTCTCCTTCACCAGCATCAAATTCAAATTCACCTTCCACATCTTCCAAATCAGTCTCGACAGCTCTATTCTCATCATTATTCCACTCTAAATCACACTCAATTGCTTTCTCATACTTCTGATCCCAATCCCAAAACCTATTTTCTTCAAACACTACATCTCTACTTATTATGATCTTTTGAGAAATTGGATCATAGAGTCTATATGCCTTTGACTCATCACTAACTCCTAACAATACACATTTCAGGCTCTTATCATCTAACTTTGTTCTCCTCTTATCAGAAATATGAACATGAGAAATACAACCAAAAATTCGAAAATACTCAACTGAAGGTTTGTCTCCACTCCAAGCTTCTTCTGGAGTTCGATCTTTGACTGCAAGCGTTGGACTTCGATTTAGAACATGCACTGTCCAGTTTACAGCTTCAGGCCAGAAAGTTTTGGGAACTTTCCTTGAAGAGAGCACGCTGCGAACCATATTCATAATCATCCTGTTTTTGCGCTCAGCGACTCCATTTTGTTGCGGTGAGTATGCAGCTGTTAGTTGTCTTTGAATACCATTATTATCACAAAAGTTTTTAAATTCTTGTGGCATAAACTCTCCTCCTCGATCAGTGCGCAAACATTTGATAGTTGAATTTGTTTCTTTCTCAACATGGATTTTGAAATTTTTAAAGGTGACAAATGCTTCTGCTTTTTCTGCGAGAAAGTAAACCCAAGTTTTTATACTAAAGGCATCAATAAAAGTAATTAGATACCTCTTTCCACTGTTAGAATTAGGCTTGAGTGGTCCACAAATATTAGCGTGGATTAACTGAAGAATTTGTGATGCCTTCCAATTGCGTTTCTTAGGAAAGGAGGCTCTATGTTGCTTTCCTACCATACAATCATCGCACAGCTTTGAAGGAGACTTCAATTCTGGTAGCCCGCTTACCATGTTCTTCTCTTGAAGTGTGTTTAGGCCTTTATAGCTCAAATGTCCATATCTGCAATGCCAAAGTTGAATTGTTTCTTCTGTTGTTGTCATTGCGCTTAAACAAGTTGGCATAACAGACTGAGATACTGCATGTAGTCTGAACATCCGATTGCTTGACATATCTATATCCATGATCAATCCTCTCTCTGAATGATACACTCTGCATCTGTTGTTTTGAAATAGAATTGCTAGTCCCTTTTCTTGTAGTTGCCCAATGCTTAGCAGGTTATTCTTCAGTTCTGGTACATAGAACACTCCTGTGATTTTCTGCACCATTCCATCCACTTGCAGTCTTATATTCCCCTTTCCAATTACAACAATGCTTGTGTTGTTGTCAAGTTTCACTGTATCTGTGAAGTTTTCATCAAAATCAATGAAATACTCCTTCTTTCCACACATATGATTGCTGCATCCCGAATCAAGAAACCAAGTATCTTCTCTGTCACCTTTTTCCATGTTCACAAACGCCATTAACAACATCTCCTCTTGGGTCTCCACATAGTTTGCTTCTTTGCTTGAACATTCCCATTGAAAATGCCCAAGCTTATGACATTTGCAACATTCTGTAGTGGATTTATCAAAACTTTGTCTGCCTCTGCCTCTACCTCTTCCTCTGTAGCTTCCACGACCTCTAACCTGTCCTCCAAATTGATCATTGTAAGTAATCTTTAAAGCATGTTCTTCTTCATCATGAGATCCCATACGTTGTTCATGCACGAGCAAGCTGCTTTGCAATTCATCAATTGATAGGATACTTGTATCCTTAGACTCTTCAATGCTACAAACAACGTAATCAAACTTTTTGGTCATAGATCTCAAAATCTTTTCAACAACATCATTTCCCATCACCTCACCACTAGCTTTCATCTTATTGACTATGGTGAGAGTTCGAGAAAAATACTCATTCACTAATTCCCCTGCCTTCATATGAAGAATTTCAAACTCTTTGCGAAGAGCTTGCAGCTGTGCACGCTTTACCTTTGTTGTGCCATGGTATTTTTGCTTCATGGAATCCCATATGCTCTTTTCTGTATCCTTGTTAAGAATCGTCTCCAGAATCATACGATCTAGCGCTTGAAACAAATAGTTTTTGGCTTTCAAGTCTTTCAACTTCTGCTCCTCAATGTGCATTCTCTGTGCATTAGTAGCACCTTCTACTGCAGTAGGAATTCCATTCTCCACCAATCCCCAATATTCCTTTGAACGCAAAAAATTCTCCATGAGCATCGCCCAATGATCATAATGCCCATCAAACTTTGGAATGGCTGGTTGCACAAATGTTCCCTCTGTCGCCATTATCTAAGAAGACTGCTGCTTCAAAAAAGAACCAGCCAGCAACAGCAGTTGTCGACTTTTGTAGAGTTCATCACTTCCGAGAGAGTCAAAGTGATGGCCATGCTGGCTCTCGCTCTCGCTCTCTGCAACACTGATCGCATCGTTATGCTGGTGGCCATTGTGCCGCTGTCCCTCACCAACGGGTGAAGCCGAACCTTCGCCAGAATCGTCCAGGTTGTTGCACACCAAATGTTTGATGAATTGACTCTGCTGAATTTCTGCTTTTAGCTGCTGATTTTTTAGTTTAATAGGCATGCAGATTTACTGAGTTTAATTTTATATTTGAAACATTGCGATTCAAGTATCATCGTGACCAAACAATTACTTTTCCATCATTTTTAACTTTGTCCAGATATTCGAACTACATTTAAATCACAAACTAACTACACATTTTAGTTAGAAACCAATTAGTTAAAATTAAAAAGGCAAGTAGAGATATTTCCAATACTCATAATTTTATTGTGCATGCATTAAGTTACAAATATTTGTTATTCTGACGCACAAGTCACAACCTCCTTAATTATTTTCTCTTACATCAATTTCAATAAAACAATACCTACAAGTTAGAACAACAATGTTATATTGACATGGTTTCGGAGCACATTATACTATGGTTTATATTGATGTACACCAAATTCCTTCAAGAATTGGGGGAGCTACGTACTGTGATATGGGGCAGGAAAATTTGTTCTATAATGGAGAAGAAGGAAGGAGGTATATGGGATATGCAGTTGTTGGGCTTCAGATCACTCTTTGAATAAAATCATAAACACATGTGATGGTTGTTGTGTAACTCTAAATATTTTGCATTAACAATAATATTATAGATAAATCTTTTCATATAAAGAGCTTAGCATCTTTCATTCTTTCAATGTAGGAGAAGGAACTAGCATTGGCTGCTAGTAAATTTGCAGAATGCCGAAAAATCATCGAATCTCTTGGACTGCAGTTAAAGTCCCTTGCAACGTTGGAAGACTTTCTACTTGATTCAGAGAGCCCTATGGAGTTAACTTGTGAAGTTACACAACCAGGTTTCCAAAATGGTGGTGAGCAGTTGAAGAATTTGCTTCTCAGCATGGTTTCACTTGGAGCTATATATAGTGTGATCTATGTGTTCCTGCTTGGAGCTGTTACTTTGGTTTTGGGTGGGGATATAGTTCACCATGATGATGTTGCCCCAAGAAGACCTGGTTGTGAGAACAACTTTGTTTTGGTACCAATTTTTTCATCTTTTTTCTGTGTTCTTCACATGAATTACAATTTAAAAATTTATTTCTTGGAGGTTTTTAACTTTTGATCTTGGTCTGGATGCTTGCTTAGTGGGGAAGTTCTGGAATAATGAAGGGATTTGGAAAACATGGACAAAAAATACTTCGCTTTTAAGGAAATGAAAATTGGAGAGTTGGGTGGGATTAAGTTATAATTTTTAAAAGTATGTGAATGTTTTGTATTTGACTTAATTTGAGTTTTCATTGTGGAAAGATGATCTGCACCTTCAATGATGTATTGGTGTTTGCTCAATGCTTGCTTAAGTTTTTGAGGTTGCGTGCTAAATTGTTTTATGTTGCCTTTCTATAGATTCCATGTCACAGTTCTTGGTTGTGTACTCAAGTAATTCTTTTTTTTTACTCATAATCATCTCATAGGTGGTGTGTTTATAGCTTTTGCAGCAGAGAGATCTAAGTTTGTTATGTGGTTAGAGACTTAAGAGTATGCATATTTTGTGTAATATACTAATATCTTCTATTTGATATCTATTGTTTCTTTTTATCATTTTTCCATTTTATGTTAGCTGGTACTTCAGCCATCCTCATTTGCTCGTTAATGGGGATCACAGTTACATACTTTCTGCATTGGTTTAAAGGTCAGAATGAGTTGTGTTATCCTTCTTCAACGCAAGGAAGCTATTATATTAGCTTTTGTATGCTTCATGGTCTGACATTTTCACCATTTAGGGCTCTCCTGACTTGAAAGCTGCAAAAGAGGTAGCAAATTATCTTGGTACTCGTCACCACGAACTTTATTTCACGGTTCAGGTGATCATCTCTCATTATCTCTTCATTTTTTTTCAAACGAGTTCTTTTATTGTCACTAAGAAGTAATCTTTTGTTTTGCTGTATTTTTGGGTCAGATCATATCAAAAACAAAACAAGCCAAGTGAAAGAGAGAAGGCAACTCAAAGACAACGTCAGGGATCATTAACAAGATTGAGGAGACCCTTCATGTGGGAGGCCACAAGAAGGAGGAGGAGGAGCACAAGGGTGAGCAGTACCATGGTGGAGAATACAAAGGGAAGCACCATGGTGAACACAGTATTGAGTACAAAGGAGAGCATCATAGTGGTGAGCACAAGCCAGAGCACCATGGAGGAGAAGATCACAAAGAGGGGTTCCTAGACAAGATCAAGGTCCACGATGAGGGTGGCGCCTCCGCCGAGGACGAGAAGAAGAAGAAGAATGAGAAGAAGAAGCATGAACATGGCCATGAGCATGGCCATGACAGCAGCAGCAGTGACAGTGATTATATTATCTCCCACTGCTTCATCACCTATATATGTTATAAGGTATACTTTTGATTTGCATTATGTTATGCTCTATCCAAATTCTCCACATTTGTCTATTACAACATGGGTGATGAATCGTGAAATTTATGATCTTATTCTCTTCTATCACACTTGAGCTAACAAATCAAATTATGCATTTTGGCACAATGGCACCTCTGCTTGTTGAGATCTCATTTTTAGCCTAATATAACTGACTTAAGATTTTATATTCATGGAATATTCGTCAAACTTTATTTTCTGCTCCTGCATGTATATCTTCTATATTAAAATGGATAATGTTAAGTGTATACAAAATGGGAAAAAATGAAAAACTCACTTTGTGGCGGTTTTTAGCCGCCACAATATTTTTTGCACGAAAATAATGTGCGAACATAAAAAACAAAAATATAAATTTTGTGACAACTTTTAGTCGCCACAATATTTTTGGTGAATTTACCAGCGTTCTTCCAAAAGTCGCCATAAATATTTCTGACGTCGGTCCTTCTGATGGTCAATCTTGGCCGTCAGAAATTCATTTTGTGGTGATTTTTAGCCACCAGAAATGGCTTTTTAAACCGCCACAAATTTATCATTTTTTTGTAGTGTTGGTATTACCAAATGTAGTCTTGTTACTAAAATATTAAATATAAAATATGAAAAATAAATATCTTTCTTGCATGTAGTGTAGGATCTTTTAGCCTTTATCAATCTTGTCAATGTCATAACTTGTGACTATAAAGACTATTATTTTACATTTTCATAATTAGAAATTATAACAATCTTCAATCAATCTAATAATGCTTGTTTATATGATATTTAAAAATAAGAACTCATTCAATTAAAAAAAATTGAGTTTAAAAATCAAAATTAATAAAGCAAAAAAAAAACTTATTATATAATAACTAAAATTTAACGAAATATAATATTTAGATGAAATTTCTTAAAAAGAATAAAAGTACTATTAATTTTATAATTTAAAAAAGTTAGAAAAGACAAATTGGTCATATAATAAATACATTTTGATAAAATATAATATTAAGATAAAATTTCTTTTAAAAAATTATTATTAATTTTATACATTAAAAATAAAGTTAAAATAGTACCACAGGTTATGGTTAAAACAAGAGGTTTGCGTCGCACTTTACGACGAGTTGTAGGCAAAGCCTTTGGTAGAGACATTAGTGGGAATGAAGAGCCAGCCCCTGAACGTCCTAGGCCTATGACATCTGCCAGAAGACAACAGGCAGGGGTAGCTGCAGGTGAGGATCCTCTGGCTCTGGAGCGACATGCAGGGGTTGTTGTTGATGAAGAGCCTGTTGTTCAGGACTGATGTGTGGAGGATGATATTCCTGCCATGGATCATGGAGGTGATGAAATACAATCCTTTCTAGGTGGTCCAGAGGACTTGTCAGTGTTGACAGAGTACGCTAAACATGTGGCTCTTCGAGTGTGCGAATGACAAGTAGTTATATTTTTCTTTACAAAAAAATTGAAGTTATTTTTTAGTGGCACTGATTGTGATTGATATAATCTGTTTGTAGGAACATCCTGAGTTAAAATTGGCGTCTCACAGAAGAAAAGTTCATAAATTTGGGAGGCCTGCCCTCGAGATTGAAGGATTAGTTGCTGGTACAGGCTTAGCCCCTTTGATTTCATGCTCAGTCGAGACCGGAGACAGGGGATTACTCTTGGCATTTGTGGAAAGATGGCACTCTGAGACCAGTAACTTTCATTTGCCTGTAGGGGAGTTGACTATCACCCTGGATGATATCGCTTTGTTGTTGCATCTCCCCATCGTAGGAGCTTTTATATCGTATGAGACGATTGATGTTGGAAAGGCGGTACATATGCTTGTTGAATTGCTAGAGGTATGGAGCAATGCCATGGGGCATTGTTCGACTGTCTTGGTTGCGAGACATATGCTATGAAGTGTCAGTAGATGAAGTGGATTCCAACAGCCAGAGCGTACTTGCTTCGTTTGGTCGGGTGCACACTGATTGAGCGTTTTTAGTTAAATATTTTTCTATTCTTCTTAGCTTATTTGACTTCTCTTGGACTTTTATTTTCTTATTCTAATTCAGTTTTTGTCTTAGGCAAACAAGTGGGCTAAATTGCTAATTGTTGCTTATTTTCGGATTTTTTGCTCACTTGACTTATCTTCCTTGTACAGAACCTATAGAGCTCAACAGAACTCTGAATGGAGCATATGAGTAGTCCTTGGAAAGATAAGGAAAAGATCTACAAGTTTGGAGGATCATTTTAGGCTTTGAAGTCAGAATCACTGCACTTGAATTTTGGGCTGCGAGTTGGATTTTTATTGGTGTAAAGAGCATAATTACTTAGAATAGATGGGCTTATTCATGGTCCATTCTTTCCTTGTGACTTAGTCACTATATGCTAGTGAAATTAGTGAGTGAATATTACACTACATTTTAGCAAAAACAGAAGTTACATTTCTTTTTTTTTTTTTAAGTTTTCAGAATTAAAACCCTTTCTCTTATTTTCTCTCAACTATTCTTCATTGTTCTTCACTGTTCTTCATTTTCATTTTCTGTTCTTCCATTTTTGTACACCAATTTCGTGGGGCTTTCATTGATGGTGATCATGGGAGGCTAACACAATCAATCAATCCAAGGATCCAATCCAAGCAAAGGGGAATTTGAGTTCTGGTTTAGTATTTCGAATTCTGTGTGAATGTTCACTTTCTTCTCCAATCTTCTATTCAATTTTCATGATTATAAATGTGTTTAGGATTGAAAATGGATTAGGTTATGGATTCATTTCCTAACTTCAAATTTTAATCACACATTAGTTGGATGATGTTTCAATTAGGTTGTGATTTCAATTAATTTAGGAGTTAATTCGATTAAATTGCTTCTAATGAAATTGAATGAACTTTCATAACATGATCATTATTTGAGAACGATGATAATTACCATTGCTTGATTTGGTGAATTGGATTGATGTTCTTTAATTTGTTTTTACATTACCTCTTATCAATTTTATTAGTTTCTGCATTGTTCTTCAATCATAGTTTGTGTTTTCATAATTTTTACTTATCGCATGCAAACTATTTGACAAAAATCCCCTATTGTTTATTAGTGAATTGAAGTTGGAACCATATTGATAGTGTCTCTAAGTCGACCTAGGTTAATCCTGTGCTACAGAATTAGCGTAGTTTAATTGTTTTGAAGTGATACGACATTGCTTATCAAAATTACACTCTTTGCCAACAAGAGTGGCACACACATTAGTGTGGTGTTCTTGGAGGCAATTCGCGATTTGGAGCAATCTGGAGGATATGCTTGGGGTGCGGTTGCTTTGATTCACATATATGCTAATCTTAACTATGCATGTCAGCACCACAACAAACATCTTGCCGGTTATATCACGTTGTTGCAGGCAATGTCTTGTTTTGACTATTGTGATAGTTATCCATTGGAATAAATTTGTTAAAACTGTTCAAGTGTTGCCTTGACGTTGTATATTCTTTTGTAGTGTTGGATCTATGAATATTTTCCAACAATTGAAATGTCTCAGCAGCTCATAACTACAAAGAGAGGCAACCACGTGTGTGTCGCTGAAAGGTTGCGAAAGCATTACCGGTCTTCACCTATCGTAGGCGACTAGATAGGTTGATCATGGAGGATGTTTGTTGGACTCCATATGGCGATAACCGTGCGCATAGAGTGTTTGACATAATCTCCCTATTCTCTGGGCATATTCAATGTGGGCCGGTTGTTGTTCGACTTTTACTAGAGAGGGTGCTAAGGCAGTTTGGCTTTGTTCAAGTAATTCTACAAACACATGTCACTGAATTGCCATCCACGGAGGAGGTTGATGAAAGATGGATGCAGTTTTCACATCATCTAGCCTCGACCACAGAAGAGGTTACTCATCCCAGTCAGTCGGTGGTTGGGTATCCGGATTGGTTTTTTGGTGTGTCGCATCCTTTTATGACTCCCCCACAGATTGGTGATCCTTGTAAAGAATATGAATATCTCACACTTAACCAAGAGGGGGGGGGGGTGAATTGGTTAAACCTTGGTAAATTAAAAATTTCTTTAATCAAAATCAGAATTCCTAGGATCTTTATCACTTTTCAAAAACCAAGAAACCTTATTCAATCAAGTAGCTCAACCCCAAGGAATTCAATGGATCAAAACTGACTTAGTTGGTACAATGAATATAATGAGTTAAGGGATAGAGAAGCAAAACACAATCAGATTTATACTGGTTCACTTCAACACTAGAAGCTACATCTAATTTTCTTCCAACCAACACTAGGTTAGAATTCCACTATTATAATTTTTAGTTCTTACAATCAATTACAATGACTCCCTTTATCAACCCTAGATAAAGTACAAAAATCTAAAACCCTATTAGATTCTAAGAGACAAGAACCTGAGAACACTACTTAGTTTTTCCACCTAGAGAACCCTTCTTTAGTTTCAAGCAAGAACCCAATTAAAATAGCCACATTACAAAGAAAATCCAAAACAAAAATTACAATCAGATTAAGGAGAGAAACAACCTGATGATCCAATGTATGCAATGCAAAATGAAGTTACCAGATCAGGTTGAATGATTATAAATCAATTAGCACAACTTTCCTTAATTTTGAAATGGTTTCAAGCTCCAAGAATGACTCAAACACACATGATCAAAGCACAATGGAGCAAGAAACAATTAAACCCTTAGAAAACACTTTAGAATGCTCACAAGACTGTTTAAGCTCAGAAAATACATATGGGTAATGTTCCACAAAGTTAGAAAAGCAGCTGAGCATCAATCTATTTATAACAACTTTTTGTAACTAACTATAATCAATTAAATGTGCCAAATAATCGATTAAAACGCTCATGTAATCGATTAAATAAACGATGTAATCGATTAAAGTGTTCAACACAGTTTCTGGGCATGAGCAACAAGCAAAATAATCGATTATTCCGTCCTGTAATCAATTAAGACAGGAGACCCAGAATGACAAAATACATTGTGTAATCGATTACAAGAATGTGGTAATCGATTAAAGCAGGAGACTTCAAAAGCTGAATGGACTATGTAATCGATTACGATATGTGGTAATCGATTAAACCAGGAAATCTTGTAAGCACTAACATACAGTGTAATTGATTACGAGAAATGGTAATCGAATAAAGCAGGGAAATGACTTTTTCAAATAAGCCTGTGTAATCGATTACAATACATTGGTAATCGATTATCCTAGCACAACTTAAAATCATATATAGCTATGTAATCGATTACAATGAAGTGGTAATCGATTATATTCAATCACAAGGTAGTTTATATGAAAACAAAGGTCAAATAATCGATTATTCCGATATGTAATCGATTACATTGTTCTTGAAAGCTTTTTCCAAAATAGACTAAGAACAAAATAATCGATTAAGTCTTTAAGGTAATCGATTACAACAGTATAAAATGCATTTTTTCAAAAACTTTGAATCAAATTTAAAACTTAGTCAAATAACTAAAGCCTTGTGATTTTTATGAACCCAATTAATTTAATTATAGATTAATATGAATGCAATACACTTGGATCACTAGAATTGCTTTTCTCTTACACATTTCACACTAATTAAACTTCAAGGCATCCATTGCATGTTGAAAGCTCAAAACCCATGCTTGAATCACAATTCCTTTGCATTCTTTAAGTAGCTCCCCCTGAATCCAACAATCTCTCCCTTTTTGGCTTTAAACATGCCAAATCTTTAATTGATTAACAATTGGACTTGAAGTTAATTGATGAACCAAATTGGGAAAAGCTAGAGCTTTGCAAACCTGAAAAATTTTTAATTCCTTTGCCAAGAACAAGTGTTAAAAGCATCTGTGATTCATTTAGCATTCATTTACAAGTATTATAGATTTAATAAATTCATTTTAAGCACTTAGCTCCCCCTAAATTTCACAATCCATTCAAGTCAAATTTTGAACATAATTTTGAACCATAAAACAGGGATGAACAGAGTAGGAGGCAGAGCATGTCCAAAATCAATTATTTCTCCCCTATTTGGCTTGTTAAAGACAAAAAAACATTTCATAGGCCTAGAAAGTTTCATATTCATCACATTTTACAGTGGCCTATATAATATCTAGCCTATCTTTTATTTCATTTAAAGCTACACTGGTTTTAGCCTTAAAGTCATGTTGCATTTTGAGTAAGTCATCCAACTTCTGCAACATGAGGGATTCAAATTGAGTGCACATAGGCTGATTGGGGTCCCTTTCTTCATCCTCTGAAGATACCTCTTGAACACCAACAACAGTAGGAGGAGGTTGAGGCACTGGTGGTTGGCCTGCCATCACCCATCCTTGTGGTGTCTTCATCATGCCAAGCTTTGAGAGGTGTTTTTCTTGGATGAGGCTGTTGCTGGAGTTGGTGTGGTCCTTAACCTCATTAGTTACATTAATATTGAAGTGATCTATGAACCTAGATACCAGAATAGGATAGGGAAAGAGATAGTTGACTGGCCTCTTAGATTTTAACATAATTTCTTCAAGAATTAAAAACTAATTCATAGGAATGGAGTTCTTCAAACCATACACTAGTTGTAGGTCTTCATCAGTGGCTTGGGCATGATTGGTTGCCCTAGGGGTTAAGACATAGGTTATAATGTAGTGTAGTAACCTATCCTCAGGGGGTCATTGGGCCAGTACCCAGCCTATTTCTAAGTTGCATATGGCGATCATGTAGCATGTCCCTATAGGTATCTAATTTATTGTAGCCATCTGGATTCTCCTCAAACTTTCTCTCACCCACACATACAACCTCAGCTACTGTTTCCCATACTTCATGGGTAATCTCCATAGTGACACCCTTAACTTGAGATTTCATGGTCCCATTCATGGAACCCTTGGCACAGGTATAGAATACCTTTACTAGTTCAGGGTAAAAGGTACCCTTCAATTCTAAGAATCTCCTAAGACCTTGGGTCTCTAGATAAGCAGGGAATTGAAATTCGTCCCTTATAAACCAGTTTAGGTCAAGGTATTTAGGTGAGCAGACTGGTTTTGTGGCATTGAACTGAAGGTAGTTCATTTTGTCGGTCTCATTATTGAACCAAAGATCTAATCTATTTGGAGGAGGAGGAGGATTGGAAGAGGATTCTCCTACCTTCCTTTTAGAGGTTCTAACTTTCTTAGGTGTAGACATTTTGGGCAAGGTTTCTAGACATTCAGACACAAAGAAAACACAGAAATATAGCAAGAGAGAGAAGAGATAATGGTGCAAGGTTTTTCCATGGATGCAAGGTTCTATTTATAAACCAAATTGAGGCTTCTAACGTTCTAATTTTCAAAAATATAGCTGTTAGAAGGAGTTAAGGCACTGCAGTGAGTTTAGATTCTAACTTGATTTGGTTGGGCAGTTACAATTCCAGAGAAAAACTGTCAGATACACAGCAACTGCCTAAATAATCGATTGAATGCTCATCGTAATCGATTATTTTGCATATTTAGAACATGAAAATAACACATGGTAATCGATTATCCCGTAAGGTAATCAATTATTTTATAAGCATCCAGAGGTTGAAGATAAAGTGTAATCGATTATATGCACATGTAATCGATTATAGTAGAGATTTTTGGGAATCAGACAGGTATCAGAGCTTATGTAATCGATTAATTCAACTCGTAATTGATATTGCTTTGTCAAGACGCATCAAAAACAATTTTACTAAGCTAATTCTGTAGCACAGAGCTAATTTAGGTCGACTCAGAGACACGATTAATATGGTTCTAGCTTCAAATCATTGATAATAATAAGGGGGTTTTTGTCAAACAGTTGGTATGCGTTAAGTAAAACATGCAAGAACACAAACTAAAATTAAAGAACAATGCAAAAATTAACAAGATTATCAAAGAGTAAAGTAAAACAGATTAGAAAGCATCAATCCAATTCACTAACCCAAGCTATTTGAATCATCATCATTCCCATAAGTTGATTCTAACATGAACATTCATTCAATCTCAATAGAAGCAGTTCAATTGATTCTACTCCTAAATTGATTAACCCTAACTGAAATATCATTTAATTAATCTTGTGAGTATCATTTGAAATTAAGACACGAATCCATAATCCTAATTCACTTTCAATCCTAAATGCATTCATAATCATGAAAACATAATAGAAATTGAAGAAGAAGGTGAGTATTCAAGTAGAATTCGAAATACCGAACCGGAACTCCAATTCTTCTCTTGCTTGAGTTAGATCCTTGGATTGATTAGTGATTTAGCCTTCCATGATGATCACCAAGGAAAGCCCCATGAAATGAGTGCAGAAAAATGGAAGAATAGCAAAATGGAAATGAAGATGATGAAGAACAATGAAGAACAAATGAGAGAAAATGAAGAACAAGCTTTTGATTCTAAAAACTAAAGAAAAGAAATGTAAAACTTGTTTATTGAATTGTAAAGTGTGCTATCCAAGTTTCACTAAAGTCACTAATATGTAGTGACTAAGTTTTGAAAATAAAATGGGTCATAAATAAACCCAACAATCTAATTATTTACTATTTACAACCATGAAAATCAAATTCGCAGCCTAAAATTACAAGTGCAGAGGTGCTAACTTCAAAGCTTAAAATGACCCTCTAAATGATAGAATTGGTCTCGGGCTATTTCTAGAAAACTTGTAGATCTTTTTGTTATCTTTCTAGGGACTCCTAGAACGCTCCATTCAGAGATTGGTAACACTCTATAGGCCCTGCACAAGTCAGATATGTCAAGTGAGCAAAAATCCGAAAATACGCAACAATTAGCAATTAAGCCCGCTTACTTGCCTAAGCCAAAAACTGAATTAGAATCAGAAAATAAAGGTCAAATTCTTCTCATGCTTGAGTTAGATCCTTGGATTGATTAGTGATTTAGCCTTCCATGATGATCACCAAGGAAAGCCCCATGAAATGAGTGCAGAAAAATGGAAGAATAGAAAAATGGAAATGAAGAAGATGAAGAACAATGAAGAACAAATGAGAGAAAATGAAGAACAAACTTTTGATTCTAAAAACTAAAGAAAAGAAATGTAAAACTTGTTTATTGAATTGTAAAGTGTGCTGTCCAAGTTTTCACTAAAGTCACTAATATATTAGTGACTAAGTTCTGAGAATGGAATGGGCCATAAACAAACCCAACAATCTAATTATTTACTATTTACAACCATGAAAATCAAATTCGCAGTCCAAAATTACAAGTGCAGAGGTGCTAACTTCGAAGTTTAAAATGACCCTCTAAATGATAGAATTGGCCTCGGGCTATTTCTATCAAACTTGTAGATCTTTTCTTTATCTTTCCAGGGACTCTTAGAACGCTCCATTAGGAGATTGGTAGCACTCTATAGGTCCTATACAAGTCCAGATATGTCAAGTGAGCAAAAATCCGAAATTACGCAACAATTAGCAATTAAGCCCACTTTCTTGCCTAGGCCAAAAACTGAATTAGAATAGGAAAATAAAGGTTCAAGAGAGGTCAAATAAGCTAAGAAGGATAGAAAAATATTCAACTAAAAGCACTTTATCAATAATCGATTATTCCAGGAGATTTTAATTTTGAAAAACATAAAGCCAGTCTTGTAATCGATTACCATATTGGTGTAATCAATTACTCCAGGAAGTTTTGAAATTTTGGAACATACAAGACTGCAATGTAATCGATTACAACTTCACTGTAATCGATTACTCCAGTGAAACTTTGAAACTGAAAAACACATTTTAGTCAATGTAATCGATTATCCTAACGTGTAGTCGATTACTTCAGGAGGAACCCATTTTCAGAAATGACAAAATAATCGATTATTTTTATGTTGTAATCGATTACCATAGCTCAAAAAGCTTACCAATGGTGGGTTTTAATGATTTTAATCAATTATTACAGAGGATTTATCAGATTGCAGGGCATTATGCAGACCAATTCGAATTTTCAACAGCTTTTAGTGATGGAGATAGCAATGGATTTCAATTTAGCATGGAGAGACATGAAATATACAAGCTAGCATATATTAGATTCATCAAGAATGCCTAGCATGTTTCTAAGTGCATAAAACCTATCTTTAGCCAAAGGTTTTGTGAATATATCAGCCAATTGGTTGTTTGTATCAACAAAATTAATCTTGATAGCACTTGTGTTGTCACACAGCAGGGGTATCTCTTTTAGATCAACCCCAAAATCTTGTAATTGTTGTTTGAACCATAGGCTTTGTGCACAACAACTCCCAGCTGAGATATATTCAGCTTCAGCAGTTGACAAAGCCACACAAGATTGTTTCTTGCAATGCCAAGATATGAGAGAACTTCCAAGAAGATGACAAGCACCATTTGTGCTTTTCCTATCCAATTTACATCCTACAAAATCAGAATCAGAATATCCAATAATATTAATTTGTGCACCCTTAGGATACCATAGCCCACCTTTTGGTGTTGCCTTGATGTATTTGAGGATTCTTTTGACCGTTGTAAGGTGAGACTCTTTTGGATTTAATTGATATCTAACACACAAGCAAACACTAAGCATAATATCAGGTCTACTAGCTGTCAAATACAATAAAGAACCAATCATCCCTCTAAATTTGGATTCATCAACTTTCTTTCCCTTTTCATCTGAATCAAGGTAGGTTGATGTTGCCATTGGAGTTGCAACATCTTTGCTTTTCTCCATTTCAAACTTTTTAATGACTTCAAGGCAATATTTTGATTGATTAAGGAAAGTGTCATTCTTCATTTGTTTCAGTTGAAGTCCAAGAAAGAATGTCAACTCTCCCATCATAGACATCTCAAACTCATTTTGCATAGCTGCAGAAAATTATTTACAAAGCAATTGATTAGTTGAATCAAAAATAATATCATCAACATATACTTGAACCAATAGAATATCATCCTTATGACTTTTGATGAACAAGGTTTTGTCAACATGGTCCCTTGTGAAAGATTGTTCAATCAGAAGCTTGCTTAGTCTTTCATACCATGATCTAAGAGCTTGCTTCAACCCATAAAGGGCCTTATTAAGTTTAAAAACATAGTTAGGATGTTTAAAATCAGTAAATCCAGGAGGTTGTTCAACATAAATGTCCTCCTCAATATATCATTTAAAAATTCACTTTTAACATCCATTTGATAAAGTTTAAAACCCATTAAACATGCAAATGCAAGCAATAGCCTTATAGCTTCCAATCTTGCAACTGGAGCATAAGTTTCCTCATAGTTAATGCCTTCCTCTTGGTTGTAACCTTTAGCAACCAATCTAGCCTTGTTTCTTACTATGATTCCACTTTCATCAAGTTTATTTCTAAAAACTCATTTTGTATCAATAGGTTTGAGAGAGGATGGTCTAGGAACAAGTTCCCAAACTTCATTTCTCTTAAACTGATTTAATTCATCATGCATGGCATGCATCCAATGTTCATCATGTAAGGCTTGGTTAATATCCTTAGGTTCAATTTGAGATACAAAAGCCATATCACAGCATAAATTTCTCAATGATGATCTAGTTGATACTCCCTTTGACACTTCACCTATGATGTTGTCAAGTGAGAGATTCTTTTGTCTCTTGATTAGGTGTTGATGGATTTGTTACAACAATTGGTTCTCCTTTTTCTTCAATAGGCTGGATAATTTCCTCCATAGGATCTGCATCTAAATTACATTTCTTGACACCATACCAATTAGTCTTTTGTACAACATTACTTTAAACACATGACCAACCACATGTGTACTTCTCTCCAAAGATGCCTTTATGTCACTATGTTGCAAGGTCAACATGTTGTTCATTGCATCCCATACACTACAAAGATCTCCAAGGCCACTCTGCAATAGTTGAAAGATTTTCCAAGGCAGACTCTACTCTGCAGCTCATGAATCAAGTGAGCAAGAATCCCCCAAATAGAGGTTAATCAATTAACAATATAAAAAAATTGAAAGATTTTCCAACCTGTTAGTTGTCGTGTTACCTAAATGCATGACTTGTTTTGTCCATGATGTTGCAAATTTTTCTTTGTGTGGATTCAACCATGTGTCTTTCATGTAATCAATAAACATTGACCATGGTGAACACACAACTTCAAACTTTGTTAGACAGTCATCATATTGATTCTCTGTAGCACAATCCACAAGACTCCCCCAAGCTTCCATGACATAGTCTCATGCGTTACTCTGTCAGAAAAAAGTTTTAAATTTTGCCATAACATTCTTGTCAATGTGAAACCGAGATAGTAAATTGGTTGAACCAGGGAATACAGTTTTCACCGTATTCATCAATGCAAAATCTCTATCAATGACAATGACCTTTGGGAAAAATTGACTTTTCATAAAAATTCCTCTAAATCGTTCTAGGGCCCAAACAACATTGATTATACGTTTGGCTTTTAAATAAGCAAATGCAGCTAAGAATGTCATCCCAGTAGGAGTCATACCAACAATGTCAAGTAACAGAACTGATCCTATTTGTTTTGTATGTGCTGTCAATAGAAAGACAACATGATATATGCATTGCTCAACTTCACTGCATCCGGATGTGTCCAAAATAGGTCATGTATAACATTTTCATCCTTCACTCTATGTCAATGAATATACATGTCGTGTTCAAGAAGTTTCATTAATTGTTGCAATTCAGTATTACCTTCTCTGATATGCGTACGGTATGTATATCTTGCATTGATTACTTGCCTCAAAGATGTACACTTATTGGGATTGTGTTCCTTCAAAGTTAGAAGAATATTCTTTGGTTTCACCATTGCCCTTGTCATATTAGCAACAATAATCTTCTCATCCTCTATTAGTCGACCAGCATATGGGTGTCTACATAATGAATTTGCCAAAGCATGATTATGAGTGCCACATAATAATTTCACCATCCACCCTTCACCTCCCGGAACTGGGGTTCTTCACAGCTTAAACGGACAATTACATTTTCTAATGCTAGTCACTATAGGTACCATATCTTTATTGAGTGTTCTATACTTTCCACTCCTTTCACAACCAATTAAAACAAATGATGTCCTTCCTTTCTTTCCAGCTGACATGTTCGACCTCATAATGACAGATATAAAACCATTCTCATATGCAACAGTTTTAGCCCATTTTAATACATCCTCACGGGAATAAAACACCTACAAAATTCAATAAAAATTGTTTAACTTCCATAAATCATGCATTTAACAACTCTAAACAAATTGAAAATAATATAAATACCTCAGAAGTATTTAAGGCTACAGAACAATCAACTGAACATTTATTATTTTCAAACGCACTATATTCATATCCGATATCTTTATTCATTTTTATTTCTTCAGAAATAATAATGTCATACATCCACTCATCGTTGTCCATCGTAACAAATGATAATAAATTTACATAAGTAACAAATAAAACACATTATAAGAATAATAGTTAACAACATTAAAGTCATATTATAAACAAATCCTATACACTTTTTAGCACCATCAATATTACAAATTAAAACAATAACAAAAAAATTGTTGATTACAAAATTTAAAATATCCTAAAAATACATTTCAATATACAACTAATTTCAATTTTAACCTACTTATTTTATAATAATCAAAATCATTTTTTAATAAATATTTCATCATTTTAATTATGTTTCTTTTAGTGTAAATCAACAAAAAAATGTATTTTTAGGACAAACTATCCAACAAGTGCATAACTAATAACTATTTTCAGCTACATATTTTTTAAATAAGTAGAATCGTTTTTAAATAATTAAAATCATTTTTTTATAATTAAAATCATTTGTTAATAATTATTTAAAAATTATTTATGTCGTACGGATTAAGCAATCTGTATGCTCTGTACGGATTGCATAATCCGTATGAAACATAGGGATTGAGTAATCCGTATAATTCATACGGATTAAGCAATATGTATCCTCTTTATGGATTAGTCAATTTGTACAGAGCATACGGATTGCTTAATCTGTATGGATTATACGGATTTCTCAATCCGTATGAAACATACAGATTGTATGAAACATATGGATTACGTAATTCGTATAATCCATACGGATTATGTAGTCCGTAAGTTAATTTTTTTTTTACCTCCAGTAGCACCAACAGCATCTCCGACGACCCCAACCACCTCAAAGCTTCCACGATTACTGTTGCACAAGCCAAAATTACAACCTCCAACCTCCAACAACAATAACACAACACCTACAAACCACTAGCATAAACCGGACTTCAAACCAAAAAAAAGCCAACACTCTACACCATGTGAGCACCATCAACACCATTAAAAACAAGCAAGGGTATTTTGGCCATTTAAAAAAATTAGAATGGTGTATTAGACTTTTGTTGGGTGTATAAAGACAATCCTTTTTTGTATTACCCTTTTTCATGCTAACTTCGGGTTGATGTCAAAATATATAATTGGGATGAACTAGATTGACTATCAGTGTTTATTAAAACGATAAATTATGCAAGAAATTTAAAACAAATATATTTTTTTTGTCATTGAAACATAAATAGTAAGGATGTGTTCAAATTTCACTTTTAATCTATAATTTTTGCCTTCATTTTTTACGTGTTTAAATTTCCACTACATATATATTATATTAATGCCATTAAATTGTGATTATGCAATGTGTATGAGTATTCTGTTAACTGTTAAGGTATAACCGCATTTGAATCTTATTGTAATTCTTTCTTCTTTTTGAGAGGGTAATTCTTTCAAAAAAGGTGCATGTAATCTTACTATATGTAATTCACGTTTAAAGTATAAATAAAAGTAAAACTGATTCAGTAAAAAAAAAAGTAAAAATGATTTGTATTAGCTTTGAAATCTTTTTATAGTTCTTTCAAAATTTTGACTATAACATTGAATAGTAAGAGGATTATTTTTATGGGCGAAGAATAAATCGGAATCATCATATATGAATAGGCAAAATTTAATGTTATATAACTATTTTAAAAAGCATGACATTTTAGAAAAGTTCACTTGACTAGTGTGTTTAAATTTTGATCATTTATATGATTTAATAATCAATATTTATTCCTCTTACACACAAAAGGTCCCCTCAATATATATATATATATACACACACATATATATATATAAGCATTTAATATTTTTGAAAAATAAATAAACAATTCTAACTATATAAATTATAGTATAAGTAAAACATACAATAGATAAATATTTTTTAATAAATAAATTATATTTTAGATTTATAATAAATAATTTATGTTGTAATATATTATCATTTTTAATTATTAAATTTCTTTAAAAAGGATATTCAAATTCAAGTTACAACCAAAGATATTAAAAATGATAGATTAAAAGAGATAAGATGTTAACTTAATCTGTCCACTTGATATTAAAAGTATATGATATATGAGTAATTTTTTTATGGTTTTAAAGTATATAAAAATACAAACTAAGGGCTTGTTTGGGATGATTGCGAGTTTTTATTTTCGATTTTCAAATGCAATTTTAAAAAAAAGTGGTTGGCAAAAATGAAGCTTAAATGATTTTTAGCTCATTTTTAAAACACTTTAAATTCATTTTCAAAAAAAAGAAAAAAAATTTGAATTTGATTTTTAGTTAAAAAAAATACACATTTCCTACAATTGATAATGACCATTTTTTCTATCACACCATTGCCACCATTAATGCCACCTTCACGACTTTTTACCGAAAAAGAAAAATAAATTAAATAAAAATTACACAAATAGTACAATCCAAAAATTATTTATCTCAATGATACAAAATATTGTGCATGTTGAGAAATCAGTTTCCACATGAATCAATTTCTCACTTGCACATGCTTTTTTTCCCTCTTAAGTTAAGAAATCGGAGAATTGATTTCTTAACTACTTTTTGTTTTTTGTATACTACATTAAGTGCCCTTTTATTTTTTTAACCCAAATAAGAAAATGATTCCTAGGGAACCAATATCTTAAATGTGCTTTTTATTTTTTTATAATTCATTTTTAAATTGTTTTGTTTTTTTAATTCTTTTTAATTTTTTTGTTATTAATTGTATACATTAATCTGTTTGCACATATAAAAATATTATTTTGCATATGTTGTTAATTTTTTGAATATTTTTTGTTTATTCATTTTTTCAAGGGTGAAAAAAATTTGTATTTTTATTTTCTTTGGTTAATAAAATACATAATTAATCAAGAACTTAATTGATCTTAAAAAAATAAATTTTATTTTGCTTGTGTTGTAAATTATTTTGCATATTTACGTTTGTTATTTCCATTTTATTTTCAATTTCTTTGTTTAAAATATACATATTTAACCAACAAATATAATTGAACTAAAAAGGAGATTAAGTTAAGATGAAATAGATATAAAATTACAAACAATAGAGCATAATATTCAAATTACAAGTAATCCAAAGTCAACATTATTCATGTGTGGTGACATGTAGTATGTGTTGAGTATGGCTCATACTGTGCCGCCAGCAGATATGCATGGGGGTCCTGAGTTCATTGTTAGGTAAGCCAAACTTTGCAAACTCAGGCTCATTTGGTTGAGTTGGTGGGATAATTCCTGCTACAAGGGTACGCCAGTATGCATGAGGTTGATCCTTAGTAAGACCCAATGATTTTGAGTTTAAAAAATTGGTGGAAAATGGTGCAAAAAGAAGTTGAGTAAAAGAAGATTTGGTTGATTTCCATTCATTTACTTGTGGTTGGGTTAAATGGAATGTCTCTTGGTACAAATCAGCATGAGTATATGATGGGGTTGCATCTGATGCATGTGAAGCATTGGACTGAGGATTTAAATAATATTGGGGTTCATAAGATATTGGCTAAGGATTTGGGGTGGGAAGCGCATTTAGTTGAATGTTTGTATACAATTCAATGTGTGTAAGAACCTTATGTTGGCGGAAAAAAACAATCATACCTTTAACGTCTTCATAGTCAACAAGTTGCGCTAGTTGTGGGTACCGAAAAGAGATATCGTAGACTTGGTCAAGTAATTGAAGTTGGATCCTTTGGTGGATTTTTTTTTTCAAGGCTTCAAGTGTGATGCCTCGCTTTGTTTGAAAGAATGTTAGGCGAGAGCATTGAAATGTACCCCTTCATCTAATTTAATTATTTGACCATTGTAGTGTACTAACCAATTGACAGATGAGGAATACATGTTGTGTATTGTGTTGACAAATTTGGAAGTAAGTAATAGAGAAACAAAGTGTTGTGCGAATGTGTTAAATGAAGGCGAATACGACTTCTATATATAGGGGTTAGGGTTTACGGTTTATGGTTTAGGGTAAAACATTGGATTCCCATACACACTAACGTAAAGTAAAAGAGACCCTGATGCACTAACTAACAGAAATGCGCATGTGTATTTCTGTAACCAAAAAAAATCACTTTTACTTCAAAATTTCATTCCATAAGGGCAACCTATATTGTTATGTGCATCAGGTATTTTGATTCAAATAATGTTTCATTCTTGTAGTTTTCATGTCAATTAAGCCAACAATACAACTTTTGGGACTCCATTCAACCTAAAAATGCATTAGAGAAGTGCCCAAAAACAAGAAAAAATAACTTTTACTTCAAAATTTCCTTGACACACTAACATAAAGTACAAGAGACCCTGACATAATTGTTTTTTTTTTAATATCACAAATATTTTTTTATTATAAAACAAAAAAAAAACATTTTTATAAATTAGCACCAACGAAAATCACAAACAACTCTTTGCAAACACTTAGTAATATAACCATGACACTATTAGAAAGAATGCTTTTAAAATTCTCACTTTAACATTGGTTTTTGATAAAACCGATGTTAACAAAAGGGTGGTGGCATATTTGTAAATAACATGAGTTCATTGACATCAGTTTTTCAAAAACTGATGTTAAAGTGGCGATGTTAACATTGGTTTTTAAAAAATCGATGTTATTTGATGCTTATTAACATCGATTTTTGAAAAACCAATGTTATTTTATGCTTGTTAAGATCGATTTTTCAAAAATCGATGTTGTGTTTTGATGTTAATGTCTATTTTCATAAGAATCGATGTTGTGTTTTTCCTATATTGAATCTGTTTCGCGCTCTTCTGGCGCTCACTCTGATCCACTCTCACTCTCACTTTCCACGACGGTGCTTCAACTCCTCGAGCACAAATCCTCAGTCTCAGTACTCTCACTCTCACTCTTACTCTTCGCGGCGGCACCGTCACGTCTCGCCATTAAGTACCTACTCTTAACTAAAACTTGCTGATTCAAAACAAGATTGAGCTTCTTTATTCTATGGCAGCATCAACATTAGTCCTTTGCCAAATGGAATTAGTTTGTTAAAGTGAAAATGAGCTGCTATTAGCCCCAGTTTACTTTCTGCGCCTGAGTTTTCATTGCTACTTTATGCTGAAATGAAAATGTTGATCTTTATGGTTTTGTCTCTTTGACCTAGGTCTGTTAGTGCCTTGGAAGTGATCAAATTTTGATTTTAGAAAACTGACTTTGGATTTTGGAGCTGTGATTTTGTCTCAAAAATGAATTTGACTTACTTTTATCGTTTCTATCATTTGTGAATTTCACTTGAGTTGTTTGATTGTTCCGTCTTCTTCGTTCTCTTCACTGCCTGATATGAGCTTATCTACATTTTCCCTGTTTCATGATTAACCTTATCTCTATAATGTATGCCAAGTTTATATTGAAGTAGTTCATTTTCATTTTTATTTTCATCTAGAAATTTAATGGAAGCATAGTGCTTGAAATTTCTTTTCATTTTCCCCTTAAAAACACAGAGAAGATAAATGAATGAAAGTAAGATGTTAACAATTGTGAACTATTATGAATTTTAGTTTAAAGTTCATTTAAATTATGCTATTTCTTATAGAGTTTAATTTAAATTATGCTAAGAGTTTTTATCTATATTTAATAATTTTTAAGTGCATTATCAAATTCTCTATCTGAACACTTCTAAAATATGAAGAATTAATATTTTTTATTTTTCTAAAAAGTGGTGACCCATTAGAGTACTTTCTTGTTAGAGTACTTTTTTCTCTGTACATGTAATTTTTTCAAAAAATGAAAATAAAAAATAAAAAACAAACACTCAAATCAATTGTCACCTTAGGTGCATGCTTTGAGCAATCTTCATCTTGTTTGGTTTTGTTTATGTTTTCTTTTGAATCTTCAACACTTAGATTTAGTTTTCAAAACTTCATTGGTATTATGGTATGAGAAGGTTACAACTTATAAGTAGTCTTATGATATCTGCATCGTTTACATTTTGCACCTATTCTTAGTGGCTGGCATTGGGCAAGTAGTTTTCATGCCCTTCACCTTAGTATTCAGGTTTCCCATCAATAGGAAATTGTTGTTCACTTGGAATTAAAAAAAATTATAGGTTTATCACTTTGTGCTTTGTCGATATTCCATCATCGAAGCTGTATTCGCCAATTACCCTTGATTGTTTTCTTGATTCTTATTGGAGATTTCACGTTGACTAGTGATGTGATCAAATTAGTGTATAAGTTAAGAAAATACTCGCCTTACAAGTCAATTTTGTAGGATTGAGTTAAATGCAAAGGCCAAAACTAGAATTCTCAATTTGAAAGAACTTGAATGGCAGGGTTGAGGAATCCTAGCAGAAAATTATTGTTTCTGTATGGACATGCCACTATAATTGATTGTGGTTTCTAAGATTTATGTTGGAATAGAAGCAATCTCAATTATACGCTTAATCAGGCCAAAACGTTCCCTGCTTTGTAGGGAGCAAAGCATTATTAAGCACTAAAGTTTAGCTCCAGCATACTGAATTAGTGCTAAATTTGTTGGCTGTGAAGTGCTCCTATCAGAACCTGCAGCTATAAAATACCTCATACCACCTGATAGTTTATTAGCTTTTAATTATTAGATCAACAAGACAACAGATAGCTTGCCATGGATTAAAGGCATTTTCATGAATTCAATAGGAACCTTAATTTGTATCCTTTTCCTAATCTAAGTATTAATTTTCTTTAAAGTCCTCTAGCTCCTCTCTCTCTCAAGGTTGTTTGTGAAATTATCTTTAAAGTCAGTTACGCTTAATACAAACATCAAAAATAAAAATGTCTAAGAAACTCAGTAATGCTTTCTACCCGAATTAGGATTGTGACCGTGGATCTGGACAAGCTAACTAAAAAGATCAATTTGATCTATTTCCTAATTAACATGAAAACTCATACGTATAAAGTTTAGGAGATCTGGGTTTAGTATTTGTCTACTTAATTATTGTATTCATGAGATTTATTAAGAATTAACTCCCTACTTGAAAGGATTATTGTTCTAGATTTTATTTTATTTTTTCTAAACAAAATTTCATGCAGATTATTCTCTTAACGTTAGAAACTAATTAAAAGGGATAAATTTTAAAAAATAAAATAAAGAGAAGAGGAGAGAACCGAGAACACACAAGTTAAAAAAAAAAGAAAAGTAATTAAACCTTTCTATTCCTCCCCTAGTTTCAATATGCCTCCCTCATTGCTCTTTTCACTACTACAAAACTAGTTTTTTACGACACATCTTCTAACACAGTTCCTAAAAAACCGTCTTAGAATGTTAGGCGGTTGCAATTTTGTAAATAATAGAAGATATACGACAACGGTTTTTTAATAACTGTCTTAGATAGTGAGTATTCAAAGACGGTTTTGTTATAACCATTTTAGTTAATGAGTGTTCAAAAACGGTTTTATTATAACCGTCTTAAAAATCAAGTATTATAAATATTTTCGCTTTTTTAAAAAAATATTCAAAGATGGTGAACTTCCAGAACCGTCTTTGAAATTAGTAACTCTTAAGTTGAAATTCTTACCCTTCTGCTCTCATTATCAAAGTGCATAATAGTCCCTCTCATTTTCCCTCCATCCACAAAACCTAGGGTTTCTTTCTTTCTCCCTTCAAATCCCATCACTTCCTTTCACCATCATCGTTCATTCCTCACGCTCATGGGACTCGCCTTGTTGCTGATGAAGAAGGCGACCATTCCAGTGCTGAGCATCATGATGGACACTTTGTTCTTCGCTTCCCTGCAAGACCGTCCAAGGGCGAGTGGAGCCCTGAACACGCCGCTGACTGTTGTGGGTGCGAGGCTGGGGAAGTGGCTTGACATATACAGTGGGTTTTGATGGTTAGGGAGCGACAACCTCTCTCGGCCATCTCATACCTATGGTTGTTATTGAGGAGTGCGTGAAAGCTGGTTGCAATACAACAATTCTCATGTTACAGAGGCAAGGCTACTCTTTTCCCCTGGCCCCACAATCTCATACCTATGGTTGTTATTACCTGTGAAAGTGCCTTTCAATAGTTGTTCCTTGCAATTTGTTTGGATAAAAAAATTAAAGATTGAGGAAATAAGGGTATGAGTTAATAGGTAGAAATTAAATATAAGTTGAGCATGAAAGATGTTTTTCTGAATGAGTAGAAATAAAAAAAAGAATATGTGAATAAAAACTACTGTTCATTTAGATAAGTTGAAATGAGTGAATTTTTTTTCATATGAATAAAAAAATTAACTTTACAAATTTGTTTTCCCAGTCATCAACATGAGTGCTTTATCATACCACATTTGGCATGTGATTATATATTAATCATCTCTTTTATCTAATCCAATGTAGGTGGCAAAGGAAGCTTCAAATATGGTGTTGGCAGATGATAATTTTAGTTCAATTGTTGCTGGTGGTGGTGAGGGTAGATCTATCTACAATAATATGTAGGCTTTTATAATGTGATTCTTATTGTCGTAAATTAATTTATCCACAATTCCATATAAACCATTTGTTGTTACTTGTGATATTTTCTTTAAAGTTTATGAACTGTGCTATATTTAGTTTATATAACTCTGCAATTTTTTTTGGTTATTTTATGTGTTATAATCACCACACCTCTGCCATATGCCACAATGTCCTTTGCTGTATTTTATGGTGGAATTTTGGCTTGTGGGCATGAACTGCTTGGGAACCTGAATTGTTTTTTACATCCATTTGATGGGTTGAAAATGTTATGTAACTATACTGATAAATCTTGCAAGTATGAGCCACTATCTAATTTGCTTGGAAAGAAATATTTTCTTCATGCTTATGGTCCTATATATGCTCTTTCTGCTGATGTTGTATCAAGCTTGGTAGCACTTAAGAATAACAGGCAAGATATATGTTGAACTCTGACGGAAGAATCATAATCCTATGTAGATTGTGACATTGTGCTAAATCTTATGCTGTAATTGTACTGTAGGGACGAGAACTAAGTATAATAGAGAAGATGAATTACCTAGTTTTTATGATAAATGCCTTTCAGGTATGCTACCACTGCACTTTGTCTTTTACTTAAGTTATGCACGATATATGTTGGCTTTAATTTAAACACGCATGTTTACTTGATTGGTGTGTAAGTTTATCCTATCATTAGTGGAGAGGTTTACATTGTTGTTGAGTTTCTTGAATGTAGTTAGCTGAATTTCTTTTGTTTTTATTGTCATTCTTTTCTTTTTACATACTGTATTCACAGGTAGTTCCCCAGAAACAATTATCTGGTGAGGACAATGAACTTATGGATGCCACTGGTTTAGGGCTAGTTAATGATGCCTGTGTCCTGTACTGTGAGAGGTTTATGGAATTTCTAATTGACCTCTTGAGTCAATTGCCAACAAAGAGGTATTCCGTTTTGACTATCTACAGTCTCTCTCATTTAAGTTAAGTTATTTTGTTTAATACTATGTATTGTATGTTTCCGATTTTATGTATATTTTTTATTTTGCAAGTGTTATGAATGATGACCAAGTTGCTTCCATATTTTAAATTGGCAATTTTTTATTCTTTCTAGCAATTATGGTTGAGCCTACCAGATGTTTTGATTCATGAGTTTAAATAGAATAAAACTACAATGAAGTGAATTTTATAGTATACCTTAATGGCATGTGCCATTTTTTTTCATTTCCTAGCTCCACACCACCTATATATATATATTGTAATGGTGCATGCATTTACATTCTTAGTTCTTCACGCCAAATATAGCATAAGTGTTGATTGGCCATATAGGATATAGCTATTGGCATATTCTATTTTTTTACCTTAATTTGTTATGTCATAATTATAGTGTCAATTTTTTTACTCCTACTGTCCTCCCTCACTAACCCACTGGCCGTCGTCAACTCCGTCCCTTAAACCTTAGAAAAAAGACTATGGAATTCGCATTTCTTCTCCTTTGTTTGGTTATTGTGTCCTGTTTGGATCTGGGAATAGCGCATCAGCATCAAGATGACTCCCATTCCCATTCTGGTTTCTATGCATCCGAATGATGAGAGCATTGTGGTTTCAGCTAGTTAAATCACATGTTTTCATTTTGAACCTCATTTAATTTTCTTGTTTAGTGATTTGGAGTTGAAGCCTGAGGGGATAATAGAAGTAATCGTTGTTTTCTTTTTCCTAATTTGTACATCTGAATGATGAGAGCATTGTGGTTCATCCCACTTGATATCATTAAATTTTTAATTCGCTATGCTCTGAGTGGTAGGGCTTGGGACCTTGTCATTGAGCAAAGGGTGAGTAGAGCTTGTTTTCTTGAGTTTGATTACTCCAAAGCTGGTTTTAGTTTTTGTTCTATGCTTATTATGGATTTCATTATTTTATAGATTGCATTCACAAGGCAAAAGGACTTTGGAAAGGAACAACGTGAGCTACAATGGGCACATGCGCAAAGAAAATTGCATGGATTACAACCAGCTGACACCAAGTTCAATGAACGTACCCATGTCAATGAACTCAATCAAATGGCCGAAGAAGCTAAAAGGAGAGCTGAAATTGCAAGGTAATTGTTTTAGGCAAATGTTAATCACTGTCCTTAGGACACTGGTTAAAAAATTAAAATTTTTTTTATTGCAATGCATAAAATTGAATAGGACGCTGGTTAAAAAATTAATTTTTTTATTTATTAGAATGCATAAAATTGTAGTGTTCATAATTTTTTTAATGTTTTTTTATGATTTTTATCATAAATACTTTCTCCTTTGAATTTTTTAACCAGTGCCTGATACTGGTTAGCAATACCCATTTTTTTATTTGACAAGGAATTAAGATAGGGATAAATATCAAAATATTGCATTCATGACTATAATGTTTTGAAGAGTATGGAACAACAATTAGACAATAACTAAAACAACTTCTATTATTAATTCTCCTAAGAAATGAGATTAGACTTTTCACTTCTCTGTGTCTTTCGCGAGAGTAACATATATTTCGTAGTTAAATTAAGTTGTTTCCTTAAAAGGTTGTGCATGTTGATGACATCGTTCCTCAAAAGGTTGGTTTTTCAATGTCAATTTTATTTGGTTATTTATGAATTGGTTAGGGATGGGTATAGACAGTACTTCTTCATTAAGGTGGTGCTACATCTCCATTGCTAAGTAAAATTGGACATCTTCAAAATCCAAATTAATGAATTGTAACTGCATAGGGTGAAAGAATGTTTGGACTGTGATCCAAAATATTCTCATTTATAGGTTTTTTGTGAAGTTGGTGGGATTTTATGTTTTTATTTGCAGCTTAGACACTGTTACCTACCTACCTTAATTTACATGTCATTTATTTCCATTTTGTTCTGACTTATGATAGGTCGTTGTTCACAAAGATGGTGCAAGTGGGGTTACATTTTAGGCGTGTTGGGCCTCGTGAAAAGGTATGTTTCTATGTGTGTGGGTCTACCTGTACATTTATTGACATATGTGGTACCTTATTTTTGTTTATCGCCTATTCAGCTATACTTTGAAGCAGATGAAGTTCAGGCTACTATTGTTACATGTGGGGGTCTGTGTCCTGGGCTCAACACTGTCATTAGGGAATTAGTGTGTGGCTTACACCATATGTATGGGGTGAAGAAAGTTCTTGGAATCAATGTACGTGAATGTTTATGGCATTTACTCTCAACCTTCTTGCTTCTTTCTTTTTAATTCTTTGTTATTGTTGTTTGGGGGGTAGGAGGGCAGGGGCATTAAAACTGAACAAGTTTTGTGATTGTTTCTTCCAAGTTTCACCCCTAGCTTCCATACCTGTGTCTTTTCAAACAAGCCTTAACACCTAAGGTTGGTTATTAAATGTACTAACTTACATTTGTCCAAAGGAGACCAATGCATTATTTTTTATTTGTAGTAATTGTACAAACTTTGTACTTTTGTGGTGTCACCTATATAAGTTATTTATCCTTGAGTTAATTTTCCCCATCTTTTGTTCTCCCTTGTGTGTAAAAGTGTAAATCTACAATAATTATGGTATTAGATCCTTTAATTGGACTGAATTCAAACATAGAGATTGCTAGTTTGACACATGTGGCTAAAGTTGAAGTAACTTATAAAAATACTTCTATATTGGTATGTTAAATTTGGAATCATATTAACTTATTGGTTTGACACATGTTTGGACTGTGTTTCTTTTGTAATAATGATTTTTTAATTTTGAACAACATAACATATTTAGCAAAATGAGATTGTAATACAATTTTCAAATGTAAAACATAAAAGAAAGCATTTTAAGAATTAAAAATTCAAAAAAAATTAAGTACGCAATAAAACATTCAATCTAAGATGTTTTATAAGAAAACAAATTGTATTTTTAGAATTCAAAATTCTAAGACGGTTTCTACGTGTAAACCGTCTTTGAAGCCATTAAAAATATAAACAAACAAAGACGGTTGTTGTTGTAACTGTCTTAGAAAGTACGTCAAAAAAAATTTCCAAAAGAATCTAAGACGGTTGTGTGCTGAAACCGTCTTAGAATGGTACCTACTAAGACGGTTGAAGCTGGCAACTGTCTTAGAAAGCACTTAAAAAAATTAAAAAGAATCTAAGACGGTTATAGGCTGTTAAGGTTTAGATGGTTGCAGTACATAACCGTCTTAGAAATTACTTCTAAAATTTTTTAAAAAAAAAGAAAAAAATAGAATCTAAGATGGTTTTTAACCGTCTTCATATGTTCAACTTTCAACGTCGCTCGATACAAAGACGGTTCCATAACCATCTTTGAAAGGGTCAAACAACCGTCTTAAAATGTTGTTTGTGTAGTAGTGTCTACATTTTGCAGCTGCATCTCACCTGTTTGTTCATAAAGCCTTGTTAATTGCTACATCTTAATTTCCCTCCTTCTCATCCTCACAAATAAATAAAAACAAAATAAAATATAAACAAAACTGTTCATGAACTCAAAACACTTCCCGAAAGCTAGCTAAGTAGAACTACGCATGGAGGGTCTTTTCTTCCTCTCCTAGACACCAATTTATATTCATCTAAATAATTACCTCTAGATTTCATAAAAGATGACGAAGTTGTCACCATGGTTTATAAATAAATTGCAAAATAATACTACCTTCCCTGAATTAATCTAGTTTTTGTAACTTTCACCAATCTTAATTCTAAATTCTTTTAACCTATTTTCTCTTTCAATCTATCATCTTCATCTTTATTATATCTCATGGCTACCTGTTATTTGTCAAAATTGTGACTCTTACCTTTGATTACACAACAGCACCATTGACACATAATACAGGAGACTTAAAATCCAACAGATCCCAGTTTTAAGTTCTGGTCTCAACAACCTTTTGCACTTTGCTCTTGACCATTGTTTCGGTGTTTTTAAGTCAATGGAGTGTTATTAAATATGATGACATGTGAAGAATTAATACCATGTTAAATTAGACATTTACTATAGTAGTTACGCTACTGCATACACTTGTTAGGCATCAAACTTTAAGTACAAGCCATTATGTGCTATTTCTATCACATGGTGTGTTACTTTTGCAGCTCCCACTTAAAGCCGGACCCTACAAACTTTGCCAAAACAAATCTTCCCTGCATGAGATCTCTTTCTTTTCTTATTCTTTCTTCACTATCTATTGTATGGTATTATTACACAAAAACCCTTAGAATTTGCATTAATTAAAAGGGAAGGATGGGTCCTAGCATTACTAGACAATAGACATTAGATAGAGACTAATACAGGATAATAAAGATGTAGAGCATGGTTAAGTGTTTAGAAGCAGGTTCTAAATTTACTTGGCAAAATAATTTACATATGACAATGCCACCATTATGCTCACTACTATAAATAGGCTTTTTTACGACATAGAATCGACGACAGTTGTTTCATAACCGTCTTCGTATGTCACACAATGGCAATTTTGCAATTAAGTGGATGTTTACAAGGACGACTTTTCAGAAACCGTCGTCGAAAGGTCAAAACGAAGACGGTTATACAAAGATCTTCGTTGTAGTAGTTGATTCAAAGACGGTTCTTCACAACCGTCGTCGTTTTTATCTCTTTCAAAGACGGTTTTTGCATAACCGTCTTTGTTTTATGCAACTTTTATATTGTAATTTGAACCTTTATTTTATTAAAAAACGCGCCTGTGCCCTAGGTCTCCTGACTCACGACCTCTTTTTGTCGCCTTCTCTTTCACACCATCGTCTTCCATACTCCCCCTCTCTTTCTCTCTTTCTCGCCTTCTCACAACCTCTCTCTGGCACCCTAAAACCCTTCTATCTTGCGGTCTCCTTCCATCCGTTGTTGCTGTCAAAGCTGTCCGTGAGTGTCCATTGGAAAGAATGCCTCTTTACTCGAAGCTCTCTCACTCTCTGTGAAGGTAAGAATTCTCTCTCACCCTTGAACCCTCTCTACTTTTGCATTCTCTCACGCCATTGCTGTTGTTGTTTAAAAGTTTTGGGTTTCTGGAACAACGCAAGGTTTGGTCTGCTTTACTTGTTTGATAGGTTGCTAAGACTGTAAGGTTATATTTAGTTTGAATAGTGTACTTATATTTCTTTCTCTGAAAAATGTGACTATTTAAAATTTTTAATTTACACTTTCCACTGCTTGTATTGTAACGCCAAAGTTTCCATCGCTTATTATCTATTATACTTAATTTATTCTTTATTACTTTTATGAGTAAAATTTTTTTTCCTTTTCTTAAATAATTCGTTTACGTAAAACTAGTATTCTAAACGAGCTATTTAACTTACTACGTTCGTGAGTTCATCGCAACATACAGTCCAAATATAGTTTAATATAAACAATCCATATACAGTCCAAAATATATTGTCTCAAAATAATATACAGATGGTCAAATACAACATACATACCAACAGAAAATCACTTTCACAGCACACAGTTCATCCAGCTTCTTCATCACATCTTCTTCAACGTCATTCCCAGTTTACTATTCCTCTGCTCGCCCAAATAAATTGGGGTCATCACAGGTGTCAACCACATACACAAATAGGGTAAGTTCAAGATAAACAGAGTTTAAATATTAGGATAATTTCATCAAAACCAACATAACATTTATCATAAGAATTACATGAAAATGCATGATGCATGATTTATCAACTTTCAATACATGGCCATAGTCAAGATAGCCCCATCCCAGTGGCACAGATTGGATCGACCAGTCAGGGTAGGTCAGTGTTGCAAAAGGACTCACACCCACACAACATGTGATCATCATGAGTAGGTGATCTCCCCACTGTGGCTACCCCCCCAGCTTAGACACCTTTTGTCTAAACGCTCGTCTCAATCCTCAGCTATCTGACACCTCCTCTTGAGGTCAACATCGCGGCTTAACCCCGGCAGGGCAACACGGCTTAACCCCTGTAGGGCATATGCATATGAATGAAACATGCATGAATAATCATTCTCATATATCATCATCCATATTACTCTTCCGTTAGTATCTCTATAAACCAAAGGTCATCATATTCAAAGGCACATCGATAATGATTATTCCATACGCACAACTTCGTTTCATTCGTCACATAAAATTTTAAAAATCATACATCAACCACACGGTTCTCAAGCCTTTAAACAAAAACATTTCATTAGTCACTTAACAATCAATCTTAGTTGCATAAACACTTGAAGGAACGATGTAAAACTTTATTCCTCACATCATACAAATCATCCAAATATTTGCATTTATTCAAGGGTTCACAATTATTCTAGCCATATAATTCTTGGAACAAATAA
>PYAF01000249.1:13627-31089 GCA_007407185.1 Glycine tomentella
ACATTGTATGGCCTTTTATAAATAATTTGAGAAACTGGATCAGCATGAGTTTGTATTGTACTTTACAGTTGTGATATTCCATACATAATGAATCAAGAGAAACGATTCTATGCTTCCGCTGAGTTCTATTTTATGATAAATGCGCGCTAAACTGATATTATTAATGTTAACGCACCGGAGGCCTACGGGGTGTTACACCGCTAGGCTGTAATAGGGAGAACTCCTAGTTAGGTAAGGGGAGTTTATTATTTTGGTGATAGTTTAGATACCATAGTTGGGGGCCAGGGAGTCCAACTATGAAGATAATTGTCTGTCCTTGCTGTGTGTTGGTTTTCAAGAAAAACTAAGTTTTTAACTAATGGGATGCGATGTATTTATGAATTGATGTGTGTTTGCTCCTGTGTGTGCCCGTTTTCAAGAAAAACTTTTTTTCACTAATGGGATGCGATGAATTGGCTTGTTGATGAATAAAACTGTGAATGATATTATTGTTGTAATGATTGGATTTTTGGAAAAAGTCTTAATTATAGCAGAGACTCTGCCCAAAATTTTATAATATATTTTCCTATTTAATTCTTTATTAAATTTTTAAATGGGCATAAGAGTGTGTTTTATATATTGTAGTCCTCTTCTTTAATTTAGAATTTTCTTAAAAATATCAGTCTTGTGATATGATGAATTGTGAATGTATAAACTTTGGGTTGTCTGAAGACCTGGGGAATGTGAATCTCAGGCATATGTATTATGTATAGATGTGAAATGTGATTGCTTGTGATGTCGTTGATAATATTGAAATTGAGATGCAATTGATGTAGTTGATGGTGTTTAAGTAAGATAATGTTGACGTGGTTGATGATGTTGAAATGAGATAATATTGATATGCATGATGAAGATATTGAGATAATGTAATGTTGAGGTTGATAATGACATTGATGAGAGATAATGTTGATGTGAACCATGTCATTGTGTGTGGATATACATGGATACCCATAGGGGGTGTATGACGGGTTACCCTTGCGAGGAAGGATTTGTTCCTAGCCAGGTCATACATTGATGGTGCCCATGGTTGTAGGCTGTGTATGTACACGTGGGATGCAATGACCGGTTGGTTACCCTTGCGAGGATGGATTTGTTCCTAGCCACGGTCAGTGCATCGGTGAGCCCGCATTGGTTTGTTATGTATGTACATGGGGGTGCATGGCGGGTTACCCTTGCGAGGAAGGATTTGTTCCTAGCCGGGTCATGCATTGATGATGTCCATGTTTCATACTTCATTTGTATGTGTGAAAATAGAATGAAGGCTCTCGCGTACCTGTGGGTTTCAGTGGGCTGAGAACGCAGGTACTAAGGGGTCATCAGGTTTGGAATTCCCTTGCGATGCTGGCTGATCACCAGGTGGGGGAATGGCCAGTGCACGACATGGTGGCCCTGATGGGCGGTGAATCATTTTTCCTGTGAGAGACTATTTTCGGTGATAATACCACATTGCATGCTGATAGATGAGTCAGGTGCATGCATCATTCTATGCATAATTGTTTAAGTTGTGAAATGCATGGATGATTGGTTTGTTGAGTGTGTATTGGAATCATGGATTTTTGTTAATGATTGTGGTGGGTAATGTTGTTTCTTTCCCAATTGCTGCTATCTGATGTTGGTTAGTTTTTATATAATAAACTCACCCTTATATTTGTTGTACCTTGTGGTTGGTACCTGTGATGATCGCGAACTTTCGTTCGTGGGATCAGATAAGCAGCAGTAGGTGACTTTGGAGGGAGATCTTCTTTTTGGTTGGAGCCGCCAAGCCAACGTGATGAAGTTGGATTCCTTTTTGGAGGAAGAGTTGTGTTTTGTTAATCAACTCTCTCTTAGTTAGTCTTTGGCTTTTTGTTGATATGTAATTTCAGGTGTATATACACGTAAAGCTAAAGGAAGTTTTGACATGTGGATGACGTGTACTAATTTAATATATATGTATAATGTGTTTAAATATATAATTGTAATATGTGTATGATAATTGTATTATCGCGAAAAATTTACCATCATTTTCATAATCAAATTAATGAAGTTTTGTTAAAAATTGAAGTTGCACGATTAAGAGTTAGTGATATCGTAGCGACGAGGCGGGTCGTTACAGAGTGCCTTTATTCTATTTTCATCCATGCAAATGAAGTATGAAATATGGGCATCATTAATGCATGACCCGGCTAGGAACAAATCCTTCCTCGCAAGGGTAACCCGTCATGCACCGTCCATGTACATATATAACACACCAATGTAGGTTCACCGATGCACTGACCGTGGCTAGGAACAAATCAATCCTCACAATGGTAACCAACCAGTCATTGCATCCCACGTGGACATACATATCATACAACCATGGGCACCATCAATGCATGACTTGGCTAGGAACAAATCCTTCCTCACAAGGGTAACCCGTTATGCACCCCCATGGGTATCCAAGTGTATCCACACCACACAATGACCTTGTCCACATCAACATTATCTCTCATCAATCATCACCAACACATCAATAACATTTCATTTCAACAGTATCAATGACATCAATAACATTAACATTATTTTATTTCATCATCATCACAACAATATCATCTCATTCATTCACAATCCATATTACCACGAGACTGGTATTTTAGGAAAATTCTAAATTAAATAGGAGGACTACAATATAGAAAACACACTCTTATGCCCATTTAAAAATTTAATAAAGAATTAAATAGGAAAACATATTATAAAATTTTGGGCAGAGTCTCCTCTATAATTAAGACTTTTTCCAAAAATCCAATCATCACAAGAACAACAACATTCACAGTTTTATCCATCAACAAGCAAATTCATCGCATCCCATTAGTTAAAAACTTAGTTTTTCTTGAAAACCAGCACACAGCAGGGACAAGCAGTTATCTTCATAGTTGGACTCCCTGGCCCCCAACTATGGTACCAAAACTATAACTAAATAATAAACTCCCCTTATCTAACTAGGAGTTCTCTCTGTTACAGCCTAGCAGTATTGTTTCGTGATTCTTCGAATACGCGTGCTTGTCTGAACGCAGAGCTCTCTATATACCAAATTGAAGATAATTTAGTATAGATTTCAAAGACAAGGTTAACATTAATATTCGGGGTCAAATACCCACTCAAATTTAAAAGGAAGCTAAAATGGTGTTTTTGGAGTCCATTTCAAAATTCATCATTTTGAAATTCTGATCACACCAATATGACCAGGGCTCAACAAAGATCATAGAAATGACATCAATTTCATGAAAATGAGACTTTTACAACATCTCGTTTTCAAAGGGTTTTCAAAGGAAGTGGTAAAACTCCCACAACGGTACCCAAAACGCAAGAGACATTAAGAGAAGCTTAAACTAACTAGGACATGACAAAGGAAACCAAGGTTACCTCAAAGAAATCAAGAAAGAAGGATTGGATGCTTCGTTCTCTACCAAAACTTCGACTTGAGTTTTGAAGATTTCGCTCCGATTAAAGGGTTTCTCTCCGTGTGGTGGACAAACGGCAAGCAAAGGTGGCTAGTGGTGGTCACCAGTGGCGAGCAAAAATGCCTGCCAAAATTCGCCTGTGCTAGTTGACCCAATTTTACAATTTCTGCTTCATTGAAAAAATTAATTTCTCACACGTCATATGCTATTACGACAATCCCAATGGTCACAAGTTACATATGTGGGTTAGAAACCTACCTTTAAATTTGGAAGGCGATCCCATGGTTAACCAGTTCAGAATCGTGATTTTACTAAAACATGTTTTTAGGTCAAACTCGAAATTACACAATTTCATCGCAGCTCAACAAACTCCACAAAACTTGACATCTACACCAAGCAATTGTGCATGGATAATTCACATAAAATTTCAATTAATCTAAACTAATCAAATAGTCAAATAACACAAGAAATACATCAAACATCTGTTTTCGGTTATCGAAATTTTAGGGTGTTACAAGTAAGATATGAGGTCTTTTCAGATCATAAGAGTCTCAAGTATCTCTTTGACCAAAAAGAGTTGAATATGAGGCAAAGAAGGTGGGTTGAATTTCTTAAGAATTATGACTATGAGTTAAAATATCATCAAGGAAAAGCGAATGTAGTAGCTGATGCATTAAGTAGAAAATCTCTGCATGTATCTAGGATGATTATCAAGGAAATGGAATTAATAGAGAATTTCAAAAATCTTAATTTGGGATTTTCTGTTAGTTCTAAAAGTCTCATTTTGAGTAAAATACAAATCACTAGTGATTTCAAAGAGTATATTAGACTAGGACAGCAAAAAGATTCAAATTTTCAACAAATTTTAACTCAAGTTCAAGAAGGAAAATTGTAGGATTTTGATATGAATAATGATGGGTTGTGGACTTATCAAAAGAGAATATGTGTACCCAAGATTGATGGATTAAGAGAGAAAATTTTGAGTGAAGCTCACAAAAGTAATTTTTCAATGCATCCTAGAGTTACTAAGATGAATCAAGATTTGAGGAGAATGTTTTGGTGGCCTGGCATGAAAAAGGAAATTGCGGAATTTGTAGAAAGTGCTTAGTATGTCAAAAGGTAAAAATAGAACATTAGAAACCTTCTGGCACTTTGCAACATTTAGAAATTCCTTAGTGCAAGTGGGAGAGTGTATATATGGATTTTGTGGTAAGATTGCCTAGAACTGTTTCTGGTCATGACTCAATTTGGGTCATTGTAGATAGACTTATTAAGTCAGCTCATTTTATACCTATTAGGATTTCTTACCCATTAGAGAGATTAGCTCAATTGTATATTCAGAAAATAGTTAGATTACATGGTGTAAATTCCACCTTGATTTCTTATAGAGACCCCCGTTTTACTTCTAGGTTTTGGGGAGCATTACAAAAAGCATTTGGAACCAAGTTATGCTTGAGTACTGGTTATCATCCCTAAACAAATGGACAAATAGAAAGAATCATACAAACTCTAGAAGACATGTTGAGAGTTTGTGCTATAGACCAACAGGTTTCTTGAGAGAAATATTTTTCATTAGCAGAGTTTGCTTACAATAATAGTTATCATACAAGCATAAGAATGGCTCCATTTGAAGCTCTGTATGGTAGGAAATGTCAGTCTCCTTTATGTTGGTATGAATCTAGGGAATCAAGTCTCTTGGGTCCATACCTGGTAACTCAAACCACGGAGTAAATCAAGAAGATTAAAGAGAAATTGGTAATAGCTTAAAATAGACAAAAACATTATGCTGATAAAAGAAGAAAATTTCTAGAATTTCAAGAAGGAGAACATGTTTTTCTTAAAGTTACTCCAATTATAGGAATAGAACGAGCAATGAAGGTAAAAAAGTTAAGTCCTCGTTTTATTGGTCCTTTCCAAATTTTGAAAAGAATAGGCATGGTAGCTTATCAAATAGTTTTACTACCAAATCTCTTTAACCTTCATAATATTTTTCATGTATTTCAACTCTGTAAATATATTTCTGACCCGAGTCATGTTCTAGAGTCTGAATCAATATAGTTAAAAGAAAATTTAACTATGAGCTTATCCCCAACAAGAATTTTGGATAAAGAAGTAAAGCAGTTAAGAAATAAGTCTGTGTCATTGGTAAAAGTGGCATGGGGACAAGGACATTTGGAAGAATATACCTGAGAGTAAGAATCAGAAATGAGGAAGAAGTATCCTGAACTGTTTACAGGTATTTACAATTTTTGAGCGTAAAATTTTCTTTTAGAGGGGGTAAAATGTAACATCCTCAAAATTATATCTTGAATTATATTTATGATTGAATTATGGAAGTATGATACTAGTTGGATATAAGAATACTAGGATAGAAATTATTTGCTCATAAGCTGCCCAAAACTGTCCATTTTTGCCACACGAATTGAGAAATTTATTTCTCTCTCAATTATAATCCAAATTATGTGTATGATATATGGAATTAAATATCTATATGTCTACTACAATGTAACACCCCGTAGGCCTCCGACGTGTTATCATTAATAATATCAGATTAGCGCATAACACACAAATTATATGGCTCAGCGGAAGTATAGAATCGTTTTCTTGATACATTATGTATGGAATAACAGATAATTCAAAATCACAATTATACAAAATCATAAGTCACGCCCCTGCTGATCCAGTTTCTCATATCATATATCAAAAAGCCAGACAATTTAATCATACAGACAGATAATCAGATATACGACAATTATAATTAGGGGAACGTCACATATCATATTAGATCGAAGGTCTGTACATATATACATTAGTGTCCACAGTCCACACCACACATACTGTGGTGGTACAAAAGAATATCAGCCCTCCATGAGGGAGTACAGAACTATACATCAAAATGAAAACAAAACAGAGCCTTCAAGCTCTTCATGCTGCTCCTAAGTCAAGCAGCCTAGTCTCAACTGGGCCTCCTGCCCTGAGACTGCTCTTCTCTTCCAGAAATATCACCTCAAATCATGTAAGCCCCACACGGGGTGAGATAACGTATCTCAGTAAGCTCAGGGTTCTTGGGAAATCATTCCCACCCTGGCCCACAAATTCACATTACATAAACAGGCGTGGCCTGGCCCTCTGGCCCTTAAACATAATCATCATCACAATCATAACATATGACAGGTGGCAGAGCTCCTCAATACCTGGCGGAGCTCCTCAACGCCCTGATGGAGCTCCTCAATGTCAGTACCTGTCATAATGTGACAGAGCTCCTCAATGCCATGGGCGGAGCTCCTCAACGCCCAGAATACACGGCGGAGCTCCTCAACGCCGGTATTTATCTATTGGCCAACAGATATCTCAAGCACAGCACAAACATCAAATGCAGAGGCAGACAATCTCAATACAAATAATGCCACAGCCAATGCATGCATCATGAATCATGACCAACACTCCCCAGGAGTGTGGTGTGCAACCAAAGCGGGAATTCATCCCCAGGAAACACTGAACTTACTTGGTAAGGTCTCAGTCAGCAATTCCTTCCCAGGTCTGTGGCTCTTGCCACCAACAGTCTCAGAATCAAAGCCTAATCAAGGCACATGCAAATCTTATATTAAAATAAGCCCTCAGGCATACAATTCACAGTGCATATCATATCAGAATTCCCCTATCCTAGGGTTCAAGCAAGCTCAGCCTATACTAGGCTGCTCTCAGACCACTCAAGGTCCATCAGGCCGAATACAAACCATCTGAGTCATCCCAGACTCAATGTACACATACATAGGATATGGCTTTCCTCAGCCTTAACTCAATTATCATCAGAATGGACTGAGTTCCACTCAAAGTCTCAATCAACTAACCTCTCAGGCTCAACATAAATCTAACTAAGGCTCTGGTATATCAACAGATAATCACAAGTGACCATTACACAGGCCACACAGGTAACACAGAGCCAAAATTCAAAGTCATCAGAATCAAAAACTGAAAGCTAATCCTTCATCATTACATTGCCCTGAGTAAATCTCTCTACAGGACCCTGGGCTAATTCTAGTCCCATTTCACTGTGGGTAACATTACTCAGGAAAACCCAAATTCACAGAGAATCAAGAGAACTCAGGTTCCTTACCTCAGTAGCGACCAAGGAGACCTCAGAACAGCTTCTCCGAGCTCTAATGTCTGTCTCCCGCCGTAGGTCTCGCCTATTCTCAAGTTCTCTGAGGTTTTCCACTTAAGAACTCACCCTCTCACTCATAAGGGGTTTTCAAGTAACAAATGAAAGATTTCAGCTTTTTAATCGGTTCTAACAAGGTTATAGGCCTCAGGAAAGTGTTTAGGCTAGAATATAAGGTACTAGGGAGCTTGGAACGTCCATTAATGGAGGTTGGAGGTCCAGGGAAGAAGAAAGGCTTTCTCCCTCTCCATTTTCGCGTTCTGCCCTTTATATACTCAGCCTGCCCGAGCTCCCGCGCGATCCGCGCCACAATGTCAGTGAACTGGCGCTATCAGCGCCATCCCCACGCTAACCGCGTGAACCTTTTGAGACCTTTGGCGCCACCCGCGCCACCACTTGCGCTGTCCGCGTGAAAATCCAGAGAAAATTAGTTTTCCAGGGCACTTATGGCGCGATCCGCACGGCCCTTGGCGCCATCCGCGCCAACCTCTCAAGTAACCCACGCTCTTAGCGCCATGGCCACGCCCTCAGCGTGAACTGGCAGAACCTATGGCGCCACCAGCGCCGTCCTGGCGCTATTAGCGCCACAGCCAATGGGTCTGGCGCGACCCGCACCACACCAAAAAATCAGGTTTTCTGATGCGAATCCCCGCGCTGTCGCGCGTGGGTATGGCGCCAACCATGTCATAACGTAGGGTTATCACATACAACATATACAAATTTCGAATAAATCTGGTTTGTTTACTACTTGTAGTAATTAAAACATTAAGAGATGTCAGTGTGAAATTTCTCAGCTTGCTGGCAGTTTTGGAGTCTAGATTAAAAATGTTATAGCTAGAGTTTTATAACTCCAAATAAGGCATATGATACCTTGCTAGAAAGCTTAGGGAGTCTACTTTAAAATAATAAAAGATGAGGATTTATGGGGATAGTATATTGGTACAGAAAAAAATAAGAATGAACCATGTGCTGTTAAACATTTTTCTTAGAAAAGTCTAGTCTTGGCAACTTGTAGCTCCTAGAATTTTGGCACAAAGGCTAGAAGATTCAGCCTAAATTTGGACCAATCAAAAATGAATGAATACTCCTAAAGCCTCTTACGTGCTTTAGCCATATAAATATGCCTAGCTAAGTGAACTAATAGAAAGAAAATTTGGTAAATCCAAAGTCAAGGTGAAGTCAATGAATAAGACAAGTTGTCCAAGATTCTTGAACACTCTTTTTAGGATGATCCATGTGGAAGATACTTAACTCAAAAACAAGAGATAATCTCATCCAAGAGCATAAGGACCAATCAGATTTTGCCTTTTGGAAATAAACCCCACGTAGCATGGACAGCCAAGCTTAGAAAATCATTGCTTTTAGAAAATAAACACCAAATTGAAAGTGCAACTGCTGGTATATATGTACAACCATAGGTATGTATGCCTTAGGTGAATCAAATAAATCAAGCTTTAGGAAGCCATCCACGTGCACATATGCCATTAATGAAGGGAATATTGGTAATGATGATTAGATAAGGAGAATCTAGATATTTTCTTAGTTTGTAATGGCTTAGTCAATCTAGAACTTAATTAACTACTAAATAAGTTTCTTTATAACCAGTTACCCTCCATCCTAACTAAATCAATTAGTATAAATAGATTATAACACCCCAAAAATTCTGCACGTAAGGCTAGCACCCAAAACTCACAGCCAAATTGCTTTCCTTTGCATTTTATTTTGTTCACTTCCTTACTTCCCACCTCCTTTGTTGCCTCCAACCGTGACCTCTTCTACCACCTCACCCATCAGCCCATTTCTTCTTTCAAGGCTTCCATTCTTAGAGGATTTTCCCAAGGAAGACAGCCCTTACTCCATTCCATTTCAAAAATCAAACTCACTTGAGGTAGGCTAGGCTTCAATCTCTAGTTAAGAAATTATTTGGACTAATTTACATGTTTAAATGTACATATTTATGGTTATTAATTAGGCTTGAAATTCATGTCATTTGAAGGTATTTTATGATGTGAAAATGTTGATATTAAACCATAGGATAGGAAATGATTTATAAGCTGAATTATTATTGTTGTTTGGAGTTACAATTGATGATCTTTGGAAATGATTTTGATGATATTTTGGCTGTTTGTTCATATTTTTATTATGAGACTATTTTGAATTAATTTCTAAGAGTAGAGGTTGAATGGTATATAGTTAAATGGTTCAATTGCTTGAGTGATTAAATTTTGAGGATGAAGTAGTAAAGTGGTAGGTACAAGGAGAATTAAGATGCATGCTAGGTTTTAATTTTTTTTCTTGTGAAGGTTTAAAGGAATTAGAAATTATTTGAAAGATATATTATGGTTTATTTGTTAGATTTCTAACATGATTTTTCTTTAGCTTGAGGATATTCAATAGTCATGCCTAAGTTGGTAATGATCTTACTTGAATAAGGTAAAATGATCTTTAGCTTGAGGATATTCAATTGTCATGCTAGGTTTTAGTTTTGCCTACTAAGAAATTTTATTTTTCACTAGATTTGTTTCATGTTTTATTTTTAGATGGCCTCAATCATCATATTCTTGATGCGCTAGATTTGGTGTGGTACATCGATGAGGAGAGGAACTATTATGCCGTAACCATGCACCCAGTTATACGCACATATATTATTTTGGCACTCATTTTCCAGCTTCTGTACTTAATGGACTGTTCAATCCTAATGACATGGGTTGTAGGTTTTTGTAAATAAATAATATTCCTAACTAGGTGATTGAGGTATTTTCTAGCAGTTAAGTTCTCTGCTGTATTAAAAATGAGGTAACTAAGAGAAATGACCTTTGTAACAAAGGATTCTGGCTACTTAAATATATATATATATATATATTCCTAACTTATGACAATGATAAACAGACTTTTTGGGTTTCTGTCTATCAGGATTATGGGTATGCTTCTTTGGTTTCCTGGGCTTGGAACAAGGAAGACCAAACTGCTCACAGAAATTACACAAATCTCTGCGATTTTGAACCTTTTCTTTGGCAAGTTGATACCTCCTGGATATAAGCAATAAGTTGACCATAACTTAATTGCTTGTAAGGAATTTCATTGTTAGGGTGCTGACTACGGATCTTATCCCTAACCTTATCCCCTAAAGATTTTGGAAGACCAACAAGAAAATTTTTATTTCCAGAAAGATTCTTGGATGTCTTCTCGAGTAAAGACTCTAGTGAGGAAGGTACTCTTATACCATCTAAAGTCAGCTAGGGTCTTACACCTAAGATTGTAAAGGAGTTCGGCAGATCTATCCTTCCAAAGACTGGAATCACCTATGAAATGCTGAACTATGGTGAAGATTAACTGGTTGACAGAGTCAAGAATTGGTTTACCATCTTGGGTCAAGACTACACCATCATTTTCCATTTTGACAGCACTTTGGATGGTAATGTTATGCTCCTTGGACAAGTAATTATCCCACCAGTCTTTTAGTTGTCTAGTGAAACCGAAAACTAAAATGTTTACAATAATTGCTTCCGTGTAGTTAAGAGATGTATCATAGGTTGTAGCAACCATGGTCATCTGCTGGAGGATGTTGAGGATTTGGTATTCGGTTTTGCCATTTATGTTCCATTCATAGGTTTGGTTAGCATTAAAGGATTTGGAGTGTTCCCTTTCTTCTAGGAGAAGATCGGGAGCGGTTGCCCTATGGTAATACAGCTTAGAGGGTTGCTTCCAGTTAGGTTGATTCCTAATAGGGTTAATTTGGGCAGATTTATCTGAGTCGGAGTTTTCATTTTCTGACCCAGCTTGGTTAAGGAAATTGATTTCCTTATCTTTGTCCTTTTGGGCTTCATGCCTAGATTTGGCTATAGTAAGGGTTGTTCTAGAATGGGCTTCTTGCGAGGTCTGAGGAGTATCTTGAATGATGATGGTCGTTAATCCTTCAAATTTCTCCTTAGAATCTTCAAAAGGCCGATTAGGAGGCTGATTAAAAGCTTTGAGTTTAGCGAACTCTTTCCTAAGCTTATTAGTCATTCAAAAAGGTTTGAAGATAGGGGTTTGAATGGTTTTAGGAGCAGAGGTGCTTCTGAACTATGGCTAGGTTTTTCTCCTGTGGTCTGGAGGTACTTGTTGGTGTAGTTGGATTGTTCCATAAGACTCTTGATGTCTTTGGAAGATATGGGCTCAGACTCATCCTTAGACTTAAAAGTTGAGGCATAGATGAGATTATGCTTCTCATTCCTGACATTGGGAAGGATGAACTTGGTTGACGGAGGGAACTCAGATCTAACTATCTAACCATCCTTAAGGTCATACTTAGTAATAATACTAATGGTGTTTGGTTTTAAGAAAGGGTAGTCTATCTTATGGTAAGCTGCATAAGATTTAAACCAATCAAAGAAAAAGATTTGAGACTTAACTAGACTAAGAAAGTAATAATACTCTTCCTTAATCTGGTCTTTGCTATCATCCCTATAATGGCTAAGAAATCACTCTCTTTGAGGAGTCATTTTGTCAGAGTCGAAGTCTAGCTTAAGGGCTTCATAATCTATGCAGGTCTTATTAATCATGGATAACTTCATAATCTTGCATAGATGAAAAGGTTGGAGACGGGATAGACCTAGACTCTTCCTCGTTATTTTCCTGCTGATAAACAGGTTGGGGAATGAAGGACGAGGTTTCTACACCCTGAAGCTTGATTCTATTACTACTACTGGGAGCAGCAGAGAAGGATTTCCCAGAGAAGACAGATCCAAACATTTCAGATCTAGAATCTCTAGTGAAGGATGATCTAGCTGTGTTGAAGGAATTGGACCTATTAAAGGTGATCTCAACCCTTCCAGAGTCATATTGCTTAACAGACTCAAAACTAGGTGTGGTTTGGGGTTTTGCCAAGGCTACTCTGTCCATGGCCCAAGTCTGAGGGAAATTGATGTCTTCCCACTTGATGACTTTCGGAATCACAACCTTGGCCTTGGTTGTGTCTATGAGAAACAAGGTAGTTTCTCCAGTCTTCCTGGGCTTGAGGACTCTAGACATACACGAGTTCATTACCTTGTATTGAACTCGATTGATGATGTTAACTAGGATGGATCCAGCCTGAATGTCAAGGCCATAAAGCTGGACATCTAAGGTTAAGACATCTAGAATATTGGCATCCTCAAGGCTGACAGTCCTATAAGGATAACAATTGAAGTAGATGGGTCCATTGCTAAGACTGGTTTCTACGGTGCCTAGAATGGAGTTGGTGAACTGATTATGATGGGGGTCTCTTAGGCATAAAAGAATTGAGGTGTTTAATCCTTCTATTCCTAAAGGTTTAGCTGCAACTTGAACACATCCAATATGCAGAAAACTATATTTTTGTTTGTGAATTTTTAAAGAACTGTTTGAAAGAAGTTTAATTTCATCAAAATTAGATTTAAGACGTATATTAGTCTCAACTGTCCAAATTATGAAATCAGATTTATGAAAATATTTTCCGTCAGGTTTGTAAAGTTCATTTTCCGGAATCCTGGGGATCTTCCAGTCATCCAGATCTTGATTAATATCTTCAAAAGAAATTTCTTCTTTGAAAATATTAAGGTTTGATTTTGTTAAAGCGTTCTCAGCTTGGGGAGGATTAAAGGAGGAAGATGAGGGTTGGGAAGATTTGAAAGAATGACGAGAAGAGAAAGTGCGAAAAAGAGACATAAGGAAAATATTATAAAATTAGTCCCCTGATATCATTGCCATCCTTTGGTTCTATAAGAACGTTAAGATAGATTTGGGTTAAGATTTACCTACTGAGCTATATTCTAGACTCTTTTTTTTTTCTTCTTCTTAAATAAAGCCAATGAATTTCAGACAAAAGATCAGATCTTGCATTCCAATAATTTGTAGGATTTACTGCCCTCAACTCAACGAGACTTAAACCCCAGTAACACCAGATCGGAACTTTCTCCGCTTATCATGCTAACAAGTTAAGACATAAAAAGTTTAAAGCATTTACAAAACATAATGCAGAAAATACTGAAAATAAAGGGAATACTCACAATAACCAAGAGGGGGTGAATTGGTTAAACCTTGGTATTTTAAAATTAATTCATTAGAGTTTAAGGATCTTTATCACTTTCAAAACCAAGAAATCTTTTTACTCAATCAAATAGCTCAACCCCTTAGAATCAATTTGCTCAAAACAGAACTTGTTAAACAATGAATACGAAACAAAGAATCAATGAACAATAAGAGTAATAGAGAATGAGAAACAACACACAAGCAAATTATACTGGTTCACCTCACAACTGAAGCTACATCCAGTTTCTTCTAATCAACACTAGATTAGAGTTCCACTATTATAAATCTTGTTCTTACAAGCTTAATAAAACACCTCCCCTTTATCAACCCTAGATAAAGAATAGATAACTAAAACCATATTAGAATTCTAAGGGGTAGTAACCAAAGAACACTATACTCTGTTCTTTAACTAGAGAACCCTTCTCTAGAACCAAGTAAGAAGAACCCACTTACAATAGTAATTACAACAGAAAATTCAAATACGAATTTGCACACAAAGATTAAGGAGAGAGACAACCTGATGATCCAGTGAATGTAATGCACATGATTTCCAAATCAGGTTGAATGCAAAACAAATGAGCACATGTTTTTCCTTATCTTTGAAAAGTTTCTTGCTCAAGATTCATTCAATGACCAATGAATGATTTGAAAGAAGCAAGAAGTAATAGAACATAGAAAATCACTTTGAGAGAGTTTAGAAAGCTTGTGTATATTCAGAAATACGAATGATCAAGTTCTTAGACAAGCTAAACCTTCAAAACTATTTATAACAGATTTTGTAACAAATTGTAATCGATTAAATGCGCCAAATAATCAATTAAAATTCATATGTAATCGATTAAATTATCACTTAATTGATTAATCTGTTCAAGAAGGTTTCTGGGTTTCAGCAACGAGCAAATTTATCGATTATCCCGAGCTGTAATCGATTAAACCAGGAAGTTCAGTTTCACAAAATGAACTGTGTAATTGATTACGAATAATGGTAATTGATTAAGTCAGGAGATTAGGATTTTCAAAATGAACTATGTGATCGATTACGAATGATGGTAATCGATTAAAACAGCAAACCTTTAAAAATGTGTTCAACTATATAATCGATTACAAATGATGGTATCGATTAAACCAGGAAGCCTTAAAAACTGATTTCAACTTCGTAATCGATTACGAATGATGGTAATCGATTAAAACTTTTAACAAAGCATTTTCAATTTCAATCAAAGGCCAAATAATCGATTAATCCGATAGGTAATCGATTAAATTGTTTATGAAGATTTTCCAGATTGAACGAAGAACAAAATATTTGGTAATCGATTAAATGACTTTGGTAATCGATTAAAACAGTAAGAAAATCATTTTTCCAAAAACCTTTTAATCTGATTAAAACCTTAACCAAAAGATAAAATCTTTGATGTTTTAGTGAAAATCATTTAAGCTTATTAATGGATGAATGAATGAATGAATGCATGGTTCAATTAGATTGTCTTTCTCTTACACTTGAATCATATACTAAACTTCAAGGCACTCCAAGCATGTTGAAAGCTCAAAACACACTCTTGAATCAAAGTCTTTCATTCTTCATGATTCTCCTCATATATCCAACAATCTCCCCCTTTTTGGCTTTGAACATGCCAAATACTTGATTGATAATGTGTTGGACTTGAAGTGTTGAGGAAATCAAAATAGAAGACTTGAGCTTTTTCAAACCTGAAAATAATCAGTCTTTTTGCCAAGAACAAGTGTTAAGATATCTATTTGCATTATCCATCATTCATTAACTTGCATATCTGACTTAATTTGTTAAGATTCTATACTTAGCTCCCCCTTAATATGACAATTCATTCAGTTTTTGATTTGTGCAAAAATGAGTAGAAAAACAGGGTAAAACAGAGTATAATGCAGAGCACAATCAATCAACAGTGAAAAAAATGAAGTCATAAAGGGAACCATTACATTGAAGAAAAAAAACATAAAGACATAAAGAGGAATAACAAAGAACATAAAAAGAAAACATAGAAAATCTAAAAAGATTCATAAACATCAAAGTTGAGATGATGTTCTATGTTTTCCAGCCTAGATTGAATATCCTCTGAGGCTGAACTGGTCTCGGCCCTATGCTCATGATGAAGAGAAAGCAGGCCATCCATCTTTTGAATCATTAAGGATTCAAATGGACTATAGGCAGGTTGAGAGGGGTCTCCTTCTTCATCATCTTCATCAAAATCAGCAGTAGGAGCAGCTTGTTGACTAGCCATTTGCCAGCCTTGTGGTGTCTTTACCATCCCTAGTTTGGTGAGATGCCTCTCCTTGATCAGACTATTGCTTGAATTGGTGTGGTCCACCACTTCATTGAAAACATCTATGTTGAAGTAGTCTATAAATCTGGAGACAAGCACAGCATAGGGAAAAGGATAGTTGACAAGCCTTTTGGACTTTAGCATTATTTCCATAAGAATAAGAATCCAATTCATCTGAATTGAATTCTTGAGACCATACACTAGTTGTAGGTCATCATCAGTGGCTTGGGCATCGTTTGTGGCTCTAGGAGTGAGAATATAGGTGATGATATAGTGCAGAAGTCTGTCCTCATGGGTCATGGGGCCAGTGCTAAGCCTAAGCTCTTGGGGATCAATTAGCATTCCCTATAGGTGTCTATCCTATTGTACCCTCCTTCTTCTTCATCGAACTTTCTTTCTCCCTCAAAGGAGATACCAGCCACAGTTTCTGTAACACCCTAAAATTTCAATAACTGCAAATATACATTATATGAATTATTCTTGATGTAAGTCTTAGATTATGAGAATTTTGGCTGGTCTATATTTGAATTAATTGGGTGAAATATCAATTAGAGACATTAAGGAAATGTTTGAAGAGAAATGACCATATTACCCTTTCCTTAAATAAGAAATTATGGAAATGCCCTTAAGGTGAAATGACGATAATGCCCCTGGATATTTTTTAAAATTACAAAATGTCCCTAGATATTTTAGTGAGATGTTTTACGATAGAAATTATATAAACGCCCTTGGATATTTTGGAAATGACAAGAATACCCTTAGATATTTTTGGCTAGATATTTTATAGTCGAAATGACAAATATGCCCCTAGGATGAATGATGAATTTACCATAATGCCCGTCAGGCCAGAAATGACCAGATATCCTTAGAGATTTTGTGAGAACCTGATGAAATTACATAATACTCTTGACTGGCAGAATATCAAAATAGTTTGTGACAAGAAACTCTATAATAGAATTTCTAAGAATTTTATAAGGTGACAACTTTGAAACATTAGTCAGAAGATTTCAAGCATTGGAAAAAATATGGAAAAATAATAAATAGAATCTATAGAATTTTCTCTAAATTCTGGGGTTTCCAAATTTATTTAATAAAATGGTTTAGTAATTTTGATGATAAAAAATAGTACAGACCAATCAGAATTAAGATAAAAGCAGTCTTGTATGCAAGGTTATGTATCACTCTGCTTGTAAGTAATTTTAACTGTCATTGAAGTCAATTTTTGGAGACCTCTAGTGTTCTATTATTAGGTAAAAGAGTTCAAATCAAACTTGACTTCTTACAGAAAATGCCATGTGGAAAACTATAATTGGAAATAGATTTTTATTCATCATCAAAAAAATGACACATGTAGCATTCAAGGAAGTAAAATTTGTCTTCCTTTCCCCTTTAGCTTGAAGTTCACGTGTAGAATGGTGTAGAAGGAAGGAGAAGATTCATGAATAAGCCACTTGTAAAGATCATGACAAGTGAAGAGACACTTGGAAGAAGCCATAACACATGTACACAAGATGA
>PYAF01000249.1:44053-56964 GCA_007407185.1 Glycine tomentella
ATCATAAACCACATCATCATTATATCATTTATACATCATCAAACACATCATCAATGTCTCATTCAATCATCACCAACACATCAATAATCATTTCAACATTATCAATGACATCAATATCACTTCATTCATTCACAATCCATATTACCACGAGACTGGTATTTTAGGAAAATTCTAAATTAAAGAGGAGGACTGCAATATAGAAAATCCACTTTTCTGCCCATTTAAAAATTTAATAAAGAATTAAATAGGAAAACGTATTATAAAATTTTGCGCAGAGTCTCCTCTATAATTAAGACTTTTTCCAAAAATCCAATCATCACAATAATAATATCATTCACAGTTTTATCCATCAACAATCCAATTCATCGCATCCTATTAGTTAGAAACAGTTTTTCTTGAAAACGAGCACACACAAGAACAAACACATATCAATCATAAATACATCGCATCCCATTAGTTAAAAACGTAGTTTTTCTTGAAAACCAGCACACAACAGGGACATGCAATTATCTTCATAGCTGGACTCCCTGGCCCCCAACTATGGTATCTAAACTATCACCAAAATAATAAACTCCCCTTACCTAACTAGGAGTTCTCCCTATTATAGCCTAGCGGAGTTGTTTCACGATCCTTCAAAAGGCGTGTTTTGTTCCAAATGCAGAGCTCTATATACCAAATCGAAGACAATTTAATATAGATTTCCAAGGTAAGATCAATATTAATATTTGGGGTCCAATACTCACTCAAATTTAAAAAGAGGCTAAAATTGTGTTTTGGGAGTCCACATCAAAAGACATCACTTTGAAATTCCGATCACACCAATGTGACCAGGGTTTGACAAGGATCACAGAAATGACATGAGTTTCATAAAAAGGAGACTTTTACAACATCTCATTTTCAAAGGGTTTTCAAAGGAAGTATAGAAACAACCAATAACAGTACCCGAATCACAAGAGATATCAAGAGAGGCTTAAACTAACTAGAAGAAGACAAAAGAAACTAAGACTACCTCAAGAAAACCAAGAAAGGAGGATTGGGAGCCCTGTTCTCTATCGAAACTTCCAGAAAAGTTTTGAACATTCCGCTCCGATTAAAAGGTTCTTCACCATGCCGGGATCTCATGGCAAGCAATAGCGGTCTGTGATGGTCTCCTGCGGCTGTGGGTAGTGGAGGATGATGGAGGGAGGTTGGGGAAGCTTTGGGAGGATTAAAATCCTCCATTTTCATCACTTGGAAACTTAAAAACATATTCAGCACCGCCTCCACTTGCCCAGGCGACCAAAAATGTCTGTAAAAACTCGCCTGGGCGAGCTTACCCAATTCTAGAATTTTCTGCTTTAGTGAAAAATTAATTTCTCACGTTCCAGACATTATTATGACAATCCCAACGGTCAAAAGTTACATATATGGGTTAGAAACTCATTTTTAAATTTTGAAGACGACCCAACGGTTAACTAATCCAGAATGGTGATTTTAATAAAAATAGGTTTTCGGGTCAAACTCAGAATCACGCAAATACAATGCATCTCAAACAACACCACATAACTTGACGTCTACACCAAGCAATGACACATGGATAATTCACATAACATTTAAAGTAATCCTAATTAATTAAGTAATCAAATAATACAAGGAATACATCACACATATATTTTAAGTTATTGAAATTTCAGGATGTTACAACTCTCCCACCCTTTTAGAAATTTTGTCCCCGAAATTTACTTGACTCAAACAAAGCTAGATAGGCCTCTCGCATCTAACTCTCCAGTTCCCATGTCGCATCCTCTCCTGATGTACCTCCCCAGATTACCTGGATCAAAGGAATTTCTTCCCCCTTAAGTGCTTTTTTCGTCGATCCTCGATCCTCAAAGACAATGTTTCATATGTCAAGTTTTCCTTTACTTGAACGTTATCTAACTCGACCAAGGATTATGGACATACTTACGGAGTTGGGACACATGGAAGACATTGTGAAGATTAGAAAGGGACGGAGGTAATGCAATTTAATATGCTACATGATCGACTCTTTTGAGAATTTGAAAGGGACCAATAAAACGAGGAATGAGTTTTCAAGATTTCATTGCTTTGTCAACCCTAGTCCACGAAGTAACTTTCAGGAATACATGATCACCAACCTCAAATTCTAGGTCTTTCCTCCTCTTGTCTTGGTAACTCTTCTGCCTACTCTGAGTAGTTCTCATCCTTTCCTGGATCAACTTGACCTTCTAAATGATTTGTTGTTCCCCTTTAGGTCCTAAAATGAGGTTCCCTCCAGGTTCTAACCAACACAAGGGTGTCCTACACCTTCTACCATACAGAGCTTCGTAGGGAGCCATGCCAATGGTAGAGCGAAAACTATTGTTATAGGTAAACTCTATTAATGGCAGTAAACTCTCCCAACTACACTTTTGTTCCAAAACATATGCCCTCAAAAGATCCTTTAAAGACTGAATGGTTCATTCAGTTTAAACATCAGTTTGAGGGTGATAGGCTGAGCTTAGGCTAAGCTTGGTTCCCAAAGCTTTGTTCAGACTCTCCCAAAATCTAGAGGTGAATCTAGGATCTTTGTCAGATACTATGCTAGACGGCACACCATGCAATCTGACAATATCACTAATATACAGGGAGGTCAACTTCTATAAGGAAAACCTACTATTGTTGGGGATAAAGTGAGCAGATTTGATCAATCTGTCAACAATAACCCAGATAGAACCTAAACCTCTCGGGGTTTTAGGTAGTCCTACTACAAAATCCATGGAAATATTGTCCCACTTCCACTGGGATATTTCTAAGGGTTACAACTTACCTAAGGGTCTTTGATATTCTATCTTAGCCTTCTGAAGACTAAACATGCATATACCACTCACTAACCTCTTTCTTCATGTTTGGCCACCAAAACATTGTTTTGAGATCTTGATACATCTTGGTGGCACCAGGGTGAATACTCAAACTCCAAGATCATCTTCCTAAGCTCATGTACATTAGGGACACATGTCTGAATGGTCACCTTAGTCTTATGTAACCTCATTGGGTGTACTCGATGCACGTTGTATCCAGTCTATCAGCTAGCACTAAGCCCCGAGACCCCTCGTGTACTCGGCATCGTTAATACCCAAAAGTTGTTGGTTGTAAGGGTGAGTCCTCCACTCCTTGAATGCCGCAAACAATAGACAATAGTAAAACAAAATTAAAACATACAATATACGTAACAACTGTGTGCAGTTATATAAACAAACAATGCTCTCACATCCTAAGCGCATAACTATCACACTTATTTCACTACAGGGTCCAACCACTACCACCAATACTCCCAGGTCTTGACGGCCTTACAAAATCATGTGGTTAACAGTCAGGAGCAATCGCTATATATGGATACATCGTACATCGACCCCTCATCTTCCAACTTAAAAAGCATAGTCTCAGAGCCCGTCAAGAGTAACAAAGTGAGGCATGTGAGTTACCCACACTAAATAAGTGCACAAAATATCGGGTAGTCACTACTCGCTAATTCCCCTAGGTTCCTCGAACCTCCCCGCCCACTATATCCCAGTGTATCTCTGTCCATCATCCATTTCCTCAATGTAACCTCACCTTCTCATAGAAAGAAATAGAACAAAATAGGTCACACAATGTCATGTATATGTTGGGCAGTGGTTTTTCATGTAATCTAAAAGTAGTTAATTAGATAACTAATTACCACCTCAAGAATCGAGACATTGTGTTTTGAATGAAAGTTGTTAATATGACACGTATCAGTTGATATTGCATTTTCAAGTCTCCTGATATAGAGAAGAAACCCTCGAGTTAGAATTTATTAGAATTGAGAAAATTTAAAATTAAATATAGGCATGTATTAAGTTAAAGTACATAAATATTTTAAAATAACCTCACTATATTACTTTTCTATCATTTGAGACAATAATTGTCTTTTCCTATTTTAAAAGTTGTGTTTTATTTGTTGTCATTGTAGAACCCCACCAAATAGAATAAATTTTTAGAAGGTGAATCTGTGTTAAAGAAAATAAAAAATGCAGTTGATTGGTTGAAAATGACATAATATGAAGATTGTTCCAAGTGCTTGATTGGTTGAAACTTAGTAACAAATTTGATATAATCTGTTGTCAATTGTGCAAATTGTTCCAAGTGAGTACTCATCCTTCCAAATATTCCATAGCTTTTCAAATTTTCCCTCCTAAAAAAATAACTATATTGAATATTTGTTAAAAGAAAACCAAAGAAATAAGCATATAGTTTATCACTTATATGTTTGTCAAAGTACATGTCCAAATGCTTTGTTTTCTACTCTTCATATAATTGAAAGATATTCTTGAATCATAATTTGCCTTCAAAACCAACAAAATATATATAATCAACGCAATTTTGATTTTGTCTATTATAATGTTTCCTAATTTATATTCCAATAATAAAATAAATAACTATATCAATCAATACTATTATGGAAAGAGGCAATACCTAAGTTTGAGATAATAAAATTTCTTTAAAAACAACATTCTTTGTAAAGTTTTCATCCTCCCCTTCAAGTTGTCCTTCTTTATTAAGGATTTTTGAAGAAGCTTGAGAAACACTTCTTGACAAAACAACATATAATTGGTCATGACTAAAAACATGTCATGGAAGATAAATTCCAACATTGGGTATGGTTTGTCCTCGTGACTTATTAATGGTAATTGCAAAACTTAGTTTGACAAGAAATTGCTTCCTAAGCAGAACAAAGGGAAATCTCGCACCCTCTGTTGTCTTATGTTTAATTCTAGGCAAGAAAGTTATCTTCAAGCATGGTGGCCTATTAGGATTTCAACATCCAACATGTTCATAAGAAATCCACAACATAGTAGTATTGTCTCATTACATAGGCTAGATTTAAGGTATATGTTTCATAACAACACCAAAGGTGCACCTTTTTCAACCTTAAAAATATGCGAAGGCGAACCACCTAGAGCAATGGAGTGCAAGTACTTATATTGATATAAGTTGTGTGTGTCCTCTTCGACCTCATCAAATGATAACAAATTCTACTCTTCTCCAGGGAAATGACTGATAATTATGTCATTAATTTTTTGAACATCCTCATTTTTTGGCATCAATGTGGCTCTTTGTACCATATAAGATGAATCCGATGTATGAGATTCTAATTGGGGAAATGTTTCTTGTATAAGTTTTGTATTGAACTTTCTCTTTCCCATATTATTGCAAGTTGGTGGGGAATTTTGACCACATCACCATGTTTGGTAGGTTCATTACCATCTCATTTAAGATATTCTGCAAATTATGATCTTGCAATGATCGCATGTTTTGTCGCAAATGTAGGACCTGATAGCCCATAAAGGAGACTTAACAAAACATGCAAAAATCATTTGTGCCTTAGTACCTTTTTGAACAACAACAAATACTTGACAAAAATCTCCTCCTAATACCATCACTTTCCCCCAAATGGAGCATCACAACCTAGAATATCCTTTAATGAATGTATATGCTTCCAAAGTATATCTATTTATCATGGGTGCTCATCCAAAATGTTTGTTGGTTGTTTCTTTAATTAGCTTTGCAAGATCAGATTGTTCACTTGTTGAGAAAAATGAATCTGCCTCTACATTGATTGGAATCTTAAATCGAGAATATGCAGTCCCAACCACTAGGTAATAGTGTCATAGCTATCCCAAATGAGGCAATTGCTAAGACAATTTGACACTCACTTCTCAAATTTGCAATTAAAGTGTGATAGAGAAATATTTTACCTGTTCCTCCTAGACTATCCACAAACAAAACTTGACTTTGTTTATGGTGGATAACATCCATAATGGCATTAAAAGCAATTAATTGGTCGTTATTTAACTTTCATACACATTCCACATCTTCATTGGGTACTTGAACCAATAACTCCTCTTGTATAATCCTTGGAATTGAATTTTTTCAGTGTCCTTCAGTGATATGCTGACAAATTATAATTTGTGATTTGTTTTCCTTGTTGAACCAAAAGGTCATTCAAATCCCTCAATAACATATTAGTCAAGGTTGATTTTGTGGCCGTGATTGTTGAAGTATAATCTTTTACCATGAGATGTAAAACTCATCCCAAAAAGCCCTAACATCAGTTGGTTCACAAAAAATTAATACAATGACAAAACACCTCCTTAAAGCATAAGGTAATCGTAGACTTGATGCTTCAACTAAGCATTCACAAAGTTTGTGGTCACTTAATAAAAAGCCCCAATGTTCAGCCACTTTTTGAATATTGTCAAACATGTTTCACCTGGTGAAAGTAGGTATTCCCAACTAGTTAGACCTCTTATATGAGAAAACAAAACATGCAAGTAGAATTTCTCCCCTTCTGAAGGAGATAATGTATATATCCTACCAACAAATTTCTTGTTTAACCTTCTTTAGTGCCATTCCTTATCCCCTTTATGCCAACAATAATGCTTTGAAATCTCTCTATACAAATTTCCTAGCTTGTGGATCTCTACAAATTAGAGCAAAGAATTTTGTTAGCATGGTTTTGGAGTTACGGTCATCATTCAGTACATCAATGATTATTTCGTGTCTATAGAATCTTACTTCATGACGACGTGGTAAATGGATTTTTAATCTCTCAACACACGGATATATTTTGTAAAGGGAAAATCTAAATATCTTCCACAAAGCTTTTGGAGCACAAATCAATTTTCCATTGATAACGATTGTTGAATCATTCCAAAACAAATAAAACTAAGATTAAGTCTGCAATACGAGAATAACCTAGATCGACTTAGAGATACAATCCATTTTGGTTTTGACCTCAATCCACTTATAAACAGCAGGGGATTTTAACATTTGCAAACAATAGAACAAAATTGCATAAACACAAACCAAAAATGCAGAAGTTGACATAGTTTTGAAACATATTCAAGAGCATCAATCCAATTCACCAAATCCAAGTAATTCGAATTATCACAGTTTGATATAGATGATGATCATATTGTGAAAGTCTAGTTAATGTCATTAGAGGTAATTCATTTGAATTAATCCCTAAGTTCATTAAGATCATAAATCAGATTGAAATATCATCCAATCAATCTGTGATTAGATTTGAATTAGGAAATTAATCAATAACCTAATTCGTTTCGAATCCTAAACATATTCATAATCATGAAAATTGAAAAATAGAATTAGAGAAGAAGATGAACATTCACACAGAATTAGGAATTACTTAACCAGAACTCAAATTCCTTATTGCTTGGACTGGATTCTTGAATTAGTTTTTAGCGTTCCATAGTCATCATCAATGGAAGAACAACAAAAATTTAGCATGAGAAGAACATAGTTGAAGAGATGAAGAACAGTTGAGAGAAAAATAGAGAAAATTGTTTTATCTCAAAACTTGCACTAAAATTTTCTAAATTCTGTTTTGTACACAAAATTATTCTAACTATGTAAGTACACTAAGTAGACTAATGTATACTCTTACTAATCAAAAGTAATGGATGGGCCCTAATTAGGCCCAACTAATTGAAAACAGTATGAACACACACAAACCAAGAGGGAATGTGAATTGGTTTAAACTTGGTCTTTTAAAATCTTTAAAACAATCAGAGTATTATGGATCTTATCACAACCAATCCTTTAAACACTTTCAGTCAATCAAATACCTGTTAAAGAAAGCAATAGCTGAAATTATATTTCTATTGATTCTGAAAAGATTATCCAAATGAATAACAATCATTGTTAGCAAGAAGAGATAAAGAGAAAGTATTCAACATCAAGAACTATAGTCGTTCACTTCTCACTTTGAGAAGCTACATCTAGTTTCTTCTAACCAACATAGTTAGAGTTCCACTATTCACAAAATTATTTTCTTACAAACTTACAGCAATCACCCTTAATCAAACATAGATTAAGATCAGAAATCTAACTCCCTTAGACTCCTAGTGATCAAGACATAGAGAATCTCCCCTTTCTACTCTTCCCTCTAGAGAAACATACTCTAGACAAGCCATAAGAAATCTTTTGTAATAGTAACAAACAAACTCAAATTCTAAAACGAATTACAAACAAAATTTAATGGAGAGACAACCTCATGATCCAAGGAATATGAATGTATATGATTTACCAATCTTGATCCAGATTGAATGAAAACAAATTTCAGAGCAAACTCTCCAAGAACTTCTTTAGAATCTTGCCCAAGAAGAAACCTTTCAAAGTAACATGAAGATTTTGAATTTATGGGACAAGAGCTCAATGACTCAAAGTATGTCTTCTCACTTCAAAAGGCTTTTGAAAATCTTTGAAATTTTCGTAGTGTAATAATGATCTGTATTTTTCAAAAGACTCAACAACTTTTTATAGAAAACTATAGTAACTGAATGTAATCGATTAATTCCACTTGTGTAATCGATTAATATCATATTTAATCGATTAAAGTGTTCTTGAACTTTCTGGAAAAGATATATGAGCAAAGTAATCGATTAATTCACCATGTAATCAATTAACACAGGAAGTCTTGTTTTCAAAAACATGTTAGGTAATCGATTACTGATAAATGGTAATCGATTATCACAGGAAGACTTATTTTGTGTTTGTGCAGTGTAATCGATTACGACATATCTGTAATTGATTAAAGTGTTCATCAAAGCTTAAGTACTAGATTACCATAAGCTGGTAATCGATTAAAGCAGTGCAAAATAGTTTTTCCAAAACTTAAGCAATGAGCACTTGACTTTTTATGCAATCATGAAAACTTAAAGATTTTTCACAAAACATGTATTTTTATGAAAACCATGAATGCAAGCCAATGAATGATGTTTATGCAATGCAAAGGATGATAGGATGAAACTCTTATAGATCTAAAGATTACATATGCCTTCAATTGAATGACATGTAAAAGCTAAAACTTATCCAAAACTAAGAGCCTCAACATCTTGATCCTCTTCAAGCTCCTTCTGTATCTAACACTAATATCTCTAGTTAAGCTAATTACACAATGCAAAGGCCCAATTTCGTAACCCAAGATTCAAGTGTAGAAACTATGATTCCAAGCCTAAAATGACCCTTAAAATGGCAAAATTAGCCCAATCTTATGTCTTACAAAATTGTAACTATTTTCCTTAGCTTTCGAGGGACTACTCATGTGCTCCATTTGGAGTTCTGTTGCATCCTATAGGTCCTGACAAGGCAGATAGGTCAAGTAAGCACAAAATCTGAAAATAAGCAACAATTATCAATTAAGCACAATTATTTGCCTATGTCCAAAACTAAGTTAAGGTGAGAAAATAAGAGTCAAATAGAGGTCAAATAAGCTAAAAATAATATGAAATACTAAACTAAAAATTCTCAATCATACATCAATATATTGTTGAACCTCATCGACATGTGATCCTCTGTGAACATCCATTACTACTCGATCATGGCCTTTGTAGACATATACTATACAAATATTTAATGCTCTAGATGCTAGTGCATACTTCAACAATCATACTTCAACAAGAACCAAGGGTTATAAGGAACCACCCATCTGTTATCAATAGTCATATTTCTATTTACAGATATTCGTTCCCTAAGTCATCTTCTACACTTTGGATATGAGTCATTACCTTGGTATGTTTCTTCTGAGAACTATTTAGGATACCTTTCTTTGCACTAACCATGCTTCATACATGGAGATTTCGGATTAAGTGTTCTACAAGGTCCATGTATGATATGTTTCAGTACAGCCTCATGCAATTGTGGTTCCTCTTCAATTTTTGGTTTTTTTGTTCTCACCATGCTATCATACTCTTGTGGATCTCATAATTTGTCATTATTGTCTAAGATCAGTAAAATGTGTACATGATGAGGTAGTCCCCGTTTCTGAAATTGTCACATACATATAACTTTTAAACCTTCTCAAGGACACCTTTATTAATGATATCATCCTTTAGTTGCTCAAATTTTGCTCAAAAGATTATTGTTAGCAAGTTAGGATGATCTTATAGTGTTTGATAATCAGAGGATATTTCACTCCAAGAAGGATTACATGTCATTGTTAGAAAAACATCGGTTGTGTCAAGTCTTCATAATGTTGTGTCAAGTCTCGACAACTACTAATAAATGATGATGGTAATATCATTCTTTGTCTGACATTTTCTACAATAGCAAATTGAATTTGTAGATGTTAATTGATGTAATTGATTTTTTTTGTATAATCACAATGAAAGTATGTTATATAATAATTTTAATATAATAGTAACCTGCAATATTTTCTCCTACATGCAAAGCATCTTGTAGGCTTTGATAAACTTCAGCACGAATGTTATTTTGGTGATTTCAATCCAACTTAACCTCCCTGCTTCAATCTTGACATAGTTGTCTACATTATATTGTTGTAAAAGTCGACCCGCTTGTAACCTGGATTTTGATAATTTGGACGAATCTATAACGAACAAATTTATCACTTGGAATTTCATATTATATTTTTACAAATATATTGTTACAATATTGTACAAAACAATGTTATTTACCTAAAGCATTATAGTTATAATATTCACAACATGAGATATTTTATTCGTTGTCATTTTTTGCATTGAGGTCCCAACCATATGTCCCAAAAGGAAACAATAAAGGATATTGTAAAGAATCATAATATCCCACAATCTCTTGAATCTTCATTAAATTTCCATCATGTCTTACAACGTTGATATCCCGACTATTTGTCATTGATTCTGTATCTCCATCGATAATAACTTGTGGTGTAGTTGGAAGTTGATATTGTGGCTAATTAGCAGGACACTCTTTAATGAGTAAGCTACATTCTTGAACATCTGGATGTAGTGCAAGTTGTCTAAATACACACACAAATGAATTGTATCGATGGAAAATTTGTGGCAACTTATAAACCATAGTTTGGTGAAGTTGAGGGTTTTTCAACATTCTATTTTGCAACTAGTGCTCTGTATCACAGATATACAGTTGCAAGAAACGTGGCCTAGAACTCTCATTTGGATAAAATTCTCTTATGGTGTGATACATTGCCCCTTGAGCTCGAAAAGTATATATACCATGTCCAGTTCCAAGAATGCTTTCATCAACATGAACACCAAGCGAAGTAAACGAAAGTACATGATTCTAACTTCTAATATACTGTCTAAAATGTCTTCCTTTTGATGAAGTGTCTAAAAATATTTGAAGCAACTCTTATGGAGCACTAACATGTGAAAATGATACCTTTTCACCAGAGCAACACATATCACGTGATTCATGATAAAACAAACATGCATGGCAACATCTACATGTACTTGGAGTAGGCAATTGAAATTTTACCATTCTTACAATATGTTGAAAATTCTGAGCATTATTATGAGTTTGTCAAAGTCTACATTGCAACTTTGCATTATTAAAAAAGTTACACTTTATTTAAATTAGAACAAATTTAATGGATATCCTATTTTACATAAGACTTCTAAAATATTTTGACTTTATCTACATTGATATGGACTAATATATTTTATTTTTAATTATAGTATTTGAAATTTAAGAAGAAGCGAGAATATAAAATGTTCAGCTAATATGATTAAAATGATCTAAAACACTATTAAAATTAAAATTGCTAACAAATAGGGGCATCAATGCTTGATTTTTTTTTTTTTTGAAAAATTTGTATACGTGCAACTATGTTTATATTGTAGAGAGTTTGTGTTATAAAAATTGAGATGGTAATAACAATTGAAATGATAATGTAATGATAAAAATAACATAGAATAGTATAAAAGATAATCACCATACCTTATCGTTAGTTGCATCCGTAGTATGATCAATTAACATGACTACGTCCATAATATTTGAGTTGCTTTATGGTTGAAAAATACATGCACTTAATATTAAGTGAACATAAATGTATCGGAGTATATCAAAGTTTGTGATAAAAGTATTGAACTAACCTGTGTCATTGGCATGGCAATTACTTGGTCCTACTTCATGGTCATTGTTTCCCTAAAACCTTCTTGACTCAAAAATGTATGTTCAAATAAACCAAAAAACTTCTAAATATTTTTTAAATTTTTTGTTTTTCTTATTTAAAATATATAAAGAGATAGGAGTCTCTCTCATCCTAGTAGTAGTAGACTTATAATAAAAATAGTGTACTAACCTAGTGGAATGTCACGAACATTCCTATTACTTAGTTGTGCTTCATGGTCATTGTTTCCCTGAATCCTCCTTAATTCAAAACCTATATGTTCAAATTGAAAAAACAAAAAATACATAATATCTATACGTATTATTAATAAGCGAGGTACTATTAATATAAGGAATACCTCTTTTTGGTGTCCACAAATTTAGACAATTTTATCCTTTATCAGTTTTTAAACTTCTACTACTCTCTCCTAATAACTTTCCACTAATCTAATTTTTTTAGTTACATATTTTAACTTTTAATTATTTTTTATTTAAAATATGTAAAGACTAAAATACAAATATTGTACTAATCTAGTGGAATATCACTAACATTCCTATCACTTGGCCCTGCTTCATCCGCATTGGTTTCCTGAAACCTACTTGATTCAGAATTACAACCTACATGTTATGTAAATAAAGAACAACTATTAATAGTAAAAAAAAATTGAACATCATTATTTTTGTTATATCTAATCTATTATATTGTTTTATAGTATTCTTTTCTATAAACAACAATTATATAAGTTATTTAAAATTATTTCTATTTTAAAAATTAAAAATTTTATTATATTTGATTTTATGAGTTTTTTATGTAATTATTTAATAAAAATGGATTTTAAAATTGGTTTAAAAATTCAGAATATTTTGATAAACATTGATGCATTTAATTTTCTATTTTATTATATTTTTAATCAGATTTAATTTAAATTTAACAAATATATATGTAAAATCAAAATGAGTTTCAAAAAAAGAAAAAGATATAGCAT
>PYAF01000249.1:63375-74218 GCA_007407185.1 Glycine tomentella
CTAAGGTGAGTAGTGAAATTACCAAAATACCCTTTAGGTCAAAAAATGACCAGATGACTTTAGAAATTTGTGGGAATCTAAGTATTGGATAAAATGCTTTTAGACAACAAATTATCCACATGGTTGGTGGCAGAGAACCATAAACAATAATTTCTAGGAATTTTGGAAAATAGTTTGAAAAGAGCTTAATATAGACTAATTCATGAATCATAAAATTATAAGAAAAGTATGGACATAATCTATAGGATTTTCTCTTAATTATGAGAAGAATAGGTTTCCTAAATAAGATAGCTTCATAAAATAAATAATTAAAAGCAAATTGGACCAATAAGAAATTAGAATTTGGCTATTACATGTAATAAAAAAGAAATTTGTTGATTTGGTTCCCTAAATCAAAACCTTGGCCGTGTGATACAAAATCAAGGGAGAAAAACTTTAGAAACTTCAAGATGGGCCACATGGAGGGTTAAGAAGCTTGGAAATTTCCCATTGGTCCAAATAGAAAGTAAGTTATCATGACTTTAGAAGAGATTTTTACATTCAAAGCAAGCATTCCAACGGAGGAAACAAATGTGGATTGCTCTCCAAGCCTTAGTATTCCACGTGAAAGAGAAGAAAAAGGGAGATAGTGTAGAAATTAGACACTTGTAGGGATGAGAATTACTAGCCAATGGAATTAAAGCATATGCAAAGCTAGGTTATAAATGCTTAAGAGATATTTGAAGCAAATTTTATTTTGTCTCCTTTAGCAGAACACGTGGACATTTCTAGACATTATTTCAAAGATCCCAACGGTCAAGATTTACATATGTGAGATAGGATTATACCTTTAAAATGTCAAGGAGATCCAACGGTTAACGAATCCAGAACCACTATTTTACTAAACGGGTTTTGGGGAAAATTCAAAGAATGAAGGAAAAACACAAAATATCTCTAATACCTAGCTATACCACGAAATTGATGGAGATTACTCTCCAAGCTGAGCAAATCCACGTGTACTATCAAGAGGATTAAGGAAGGCTTGAGAAATTCAAGAAAGTGGACACATGTAGGATGGAAAGCAACTAACCAATAAGATTCAAGCAAATGGAAAGTTAGGTCATTATAGCTTAGTAAGATATTTTCATGGCAAAAAGTGATTAAGCACTTCATTAACACTATATAAAAAGGATGGGGGACCGAAAATCCAAGCCTTTCAAGCCAAAAAGGAACGTGCAAAACCATAGCCCATATACCTTTCATTTTCATCCTTTCATTCTCTACTTTCTTTTTTACCTTTCAAGAAGAATAAAAGCATAACCTAAGCCTTGCTACCTCAATGATTCACGTGGAAACTAGGAAAGCTTAGAAGGTGGATAGTCAAATTTTAAGGAAGAAGAACAAGGCCCACACCTTAGAAGGTTCACGTGGAAAAGCTAGGAATCTTGAAGAAAGTTGCTAAGATTCTAAAGAGAAAGTAAGGTATGGGGAAGTTTATGATAAACAAGTTGGATATTCATTTTGTTTAGATTCTTAATTGTTTTCATAAGAAACTAAGCCTTGTATGCTAGGTGTTTGATGAATTGTCTCAAAGAGCTCAAGATAGTTACTTGAATGGTTGTTTAACTAAGTAACTTGGTTTTAATTTAATAAATGAGTATTGAATAAATAATTTGAATCTAATCTAGTAAGAAAGAGATTAAGTAACTTAAACTTTTATATATTATGGCTTTGATTTAAGGAAATACTTATTTTAATGTTTTACTAAAGTTTGGGTGTTATTTTGTTACTTACTTGATGTTTTACTAAAGTTTGTATATTGTATATCAATTAGATGTTTTTATTAAAGTTTATGTGTTGATTATGTTTCACTAAGTATTTTATGAAGCTCATGTGTTGTTGGAAATTTATATGGATTGTTATGAAATCCATGTGTTACTGAGTGTTTCTACCTTGTGTTGCTGAGTATTTCTATAAATCCATGTTGAGTTGAGTTCTGTGTTGGATCTATGTCAAATGATTAAAGCATATGAAAAGTAAATTGAAAATTAATGATGAAGAGTAAGAAAGAAATAAAAGCAAGCCATTGCATATTTCATCTGCATTTAATTACCTCAGAAGAGGAGGTAATAGAGTAACCTTAGAGAAGAGGTGTGTCAGATAGCTTAACTGAGTCCACGCGTTCAGACAAGAGAAGTCTGAGCTGGGGGGTAGTTGAGACAGTGAGGACCACACCACCATGATGATCACATGGGTGGAGGTGACATTCCTATGCGCCACTGGGCTACCCTGACTGGATGGATAAGTTCGTTCCACTAAGAGAGGGTGGGGCTATTTGGACTATGGCCATGTGATGAGAATCTGAAATCTCAGTCATGCATCATTCTAATCAAGAATCATGCATATGTTGTGTATTTTGTCATACATTTATTATGTATTTATTATGACATATTATTTTATTCCACTATGATTCTGTTGTTTTTATCTAACTATGTTTATCATATATATTTACCCTATTTTGTGTCGGTGGTTGACACCTGTGATGACCCCAATTTATTTGGGCGAGCACAGGTACAGGAAAGCATAAGCTGTAGATGATGTGAAGAAAGTGTAATGAGGAAGTTTTAATGGACTGTATGCTGTGATTTGTAATTTTCTGTTGGCATGTAATTTATATTCGGTCGTCTCTAAATTATTTTGGACACTATATTTGGGACTGTATAATGAATTGTATTCTTATTACAAATTAACCGTGGTGAGGAAGAATCGTTTATGTTATGACTAAATTGTAAAATCAAAGCAAGAAGAAAGAAATTTTTCGTGAAATTCATAACTAAGATAATTCTAATACAAAGTGGACACGGGATTTCATCTAAAATCAATCAAGCACGAGAGAGCAAAAGGAGACGTTACAATCTAAATGTTGGAGACAATCTGAACTTTCATTTTCTTCACATTCACTCATCTCCTCAAATGCTTTAGTCAATGTTTTCTTTGAACAATATTTTCATTGAATCAACCTCTTGGAGTTAGAATTTACTTCATCCAAGACATCCACTCTAAAACACTCCCTTGGTTCCTTTGGGTTAACCTGTGTGTTTGCTGAAAAAGGTCAACTTCTACGCTCAGACATTGTTTTGCAAGTTGTCCAACCTGAACTTCAAGATTTTTAATGGAAGCATTAGTGTTCTTCTAATTGGTGATGGACATCTGCATAAACTGAGTTAGAGTGTCTTCAATTTTTGTTATTTTATCATGTTGAGTGTGTTCTTGTTGTTGTGGTGGACTCATATTTGAAGAACCTATATAAGAGTTGTTAGAGGGGCTTACAAAAAAAGAGTTAGTTAGACCATAATATGCATTATCATTTTGTTGCCTCCAGTCATAAGGCTGGTTTGAACCTGGACCACTTCTGTAGCCTTGGTAATTTCCTTGAAAGTTCTGTTGAGGCAGAGTCTGATTCTGCAAATAATGGGCCTTCTCTTGTTGGCATTCACCAGGTGCTGAATAGTGGCCATTCTGATGGTCACCGCCACAGAAATCACATCTTAGACTTTGATGAGCTTGGTATGTTTTCTGTGGTCCACCTTGCTGAAATTATTGAGGAAGTTGGCCTATCTATTTTGTTAAGGCCTCTAGTTGTTGAGTCAAGAGTTTATTTTGAGCTAGAATTGCATTCTGAGTATCCAACTCCATTATACCTTTCCTTTGAATCGAAGATTTATCATGGTGAGGCTGGTAATCACTGGATGCTTTGGAGTCAATGATTATATTTGCTTCCTCTGGGCTCTTTGACATCATAGTACCTCTAGCTGAGGCATCAAGAATCATCTTTGTTTGAGGTCTCAAACCACTGTAGAAAATATTTAGTTGAGCAACATCATCAAAGTTATGGTTTGGGCACCTCCGCAATAAAGATTTGAATCTCTCCGATGTTTCACAGAGAGGTCCATCAAAACCTTGAGAAAAAGTAGCAATGGCTGATTTTACGATTATGAATCTGGATGGAGGAAAGAATCTTACAATGAATTTTTCCTCCACTTCTTCCCAAGTGTTGAGACTTTTGTTTGTTTGGGACTGGAGCCAAGTTTTTGCCTCACCTGTCAAAGAGAATGGAAAAGCTCTGAGGTAGACAGCTTCAACATCTTTATCAGAAGCTCCCATGGTGTAACACCCTGAAAATTCAAAAAATATGGTCAAAATATTATATGAATTATTCTTGCATAGCTATTGATGTGAGTATTAGATTATGAGAAATTTGGCTGGTCTATATTTGAATTAATTGGGTGGAATATCAATTAGAGACATTAAGGAAATGTTTGAAGAGAAATGACCATGTTACCCTTTCCTTAAATCAAAAATTACAGAAATGCCCTTAAGGTAAAAATGACAATAATGTCCCTAGTTATTTTTGAAAATTACAAAAATGCCCTTAGATATTTTAGTGAGATATTTTATGATGAAAATTATATAAATGCCCTTGGATATTTTGGAAATGACAAGAATACCCTTAGATATTTTTGGCTAGATATTTTATGGCAGAAATGACAATTATGCCCCTAGGGTGAATGATGAATTTACCATAATGCCCTTCAGGCCAGAAATGACCAGATATCCTTAGAGATTTTGTGGGAACCCGATGAAATTACAGAATACTCTTGACTGACAGAATATCAAAATAGTTTGTGATAAGAAATTCTAGAATAGAATTTCTATGAATTTTATAAGGTGACAACTTTGAAACATTAGACAGAAGAATTCAAGCATAAGAAAAATATGAAAAAATGATACATATAATCTAAGGAATTTTCTCTTAATTATAGAATGTATAAACCAATTTAATAAAATGGTTTAGTAATTTTGATGATCAGCAAAAGTATAGGCCAATAAAAAACAAGGTAAAGAGCAATTTAGTATGTAAAGTTTATATATTGCTCTGTATAGACTACTTGTGATTTATTTAAACTATCATTGAGATAAATTCTTAGGAACATCCATTATTCATCTTTAGATAAAATAATTCAAATTAAATTTGATTTCTTTTTAAGAAAATACCATGTGTAAATGCCATATTAAAAACTAGATTTTTATTCATCATCAAAAATGACCACATGTAGCATGAAAGGAAGAAAAATTTGTATTCCTTCCTTTTCAATTGGTCATTCACGTGAGAAAACATGTAGAAGAGGCAAGAAACTTCATGATAAGCCACTTGGAAAGCAAGCCACATGATAGAAACAAGTGGCATAACACTTGTATGGCATGGATGCAAGATAATATGAAATGAAGCTAAGATTTCTCCACCTCCACCTAGCCTTCACGTAAACTTTGATGAAGCAAGGAGAAGCTTCATGAAATTGGACACATGTTGGGACACTTGTAAAGGCATGCCAACTAAGTGGACACTTGGAAAGACAATCATTATGACCAAGACAAGTGTTAGGACACTTGTATGGCACATAATTAGCTTAAGAAGATTTTTCTTAAAAAGTAAAAAGTCATCATTTAACTTAGTTACAATTCAATGGAACAAGAAGTAATTAAGTTAGAATGAAACTAAATGAAAGTAATTTAGTTAGAATGGAACTAAATGAAGGTCATTTAGTTAGGAAGGGCAAAAATATCCTTGAATATTAAATTATTTCCTAAACACTATATAAAGGGGGGGAACCTAAAATGCACATCACTTTCAAGCCATTCTCTCTACCAAATTCACGTGTAACTCTCCCTTCCATATCCCTCCCATCCTTTCATTTTCAAGCCTAAATCAAGTTAGAAAGTAAACCCCACCATAGTGAAGCATCACATGAAAGCTAGGAGAAGCTAGGGAAAGTTTGACAAGCTTTTAAAAGAAGAAAAACAAGGTATGTATAGGGGAGTTTATGCTAAATATAGTTTAAGTGTTACTTTGTTTAAGTATGTATGGGAAGCTTTATGAATAAAATAGTTTAAGTGTTGTTTTGTTTGAATAAGTGTTTGGATGTTTATGTGTGTTTCCATGAAGTTCATATGTTGCTAAAAGTTTCTATGAATTTCTCTAAGTTCCATGTGTTGCTGAGTGTTTCTATAAATCTCCATGAAGTTCATGTGTTGTTGAGTGTTTTTATAAACCTTTGTAAATGAATAATATGTTGAGATTCTATACATGAATATAAAGTTGAGTTCTATACTTTATGTTGAGATTCTGAATAAATTATGTGAGATATCAATTAAAGACTGATGTTGAAAATAAATATGAGATGATGAAAAGAGTTATACCTTAAAGTGAATCAGTCTTATATATCTCATATGCATATGCCCAGCGGGGGTTAGTCCGCGTTATTACCTCGAGAGGAGGTGTGTCAGATAGTTATAGAAACTGAGTACGAGCGTTCAGACAAGAGAGGTCTGAGCTGGGGGGTGCTTCGGCAGTGAGGAACTCACGCCACCCATGATGATCACATGTAGTGTGGATGACCTTCCTGTGCACCACTGTGACACCTTGACTGATCGTGCAAGTTCTGGACCATTGGACTGGGGCTATCTTGACTATTGGTACCAATTATTGAAAAGTTCAAGAGAATCATGCATCATGATAAGAGTCTAAGAGAATCATGCATCTTTGAAGATGTTGTTATGAAAATCTGCCTATTGAATATATATACTGTTGCTTAAATTATGTTTATCATAAACTTACCTTGTGCTTTATGTCTGTGGTTGACACCTGCCATGACCTCGATTTTATTCGGGCGAGCAGATGAACAACAAAGAGAGATTATTAGCTGTATACAAGAAGATGATTTTGTTTGAAGATGTGTTATTTGAAGATGATATGTTTGAAGATGTATTCTTTTGTGATAGAAGGTTTTAGTTATTTGTATTATGTAATAGAATTGATACTAGTATGTATTTTATTGTACATCAGATTTATAAAAATCAATCAGTGAGGAAAAATCTTTTGTAATCTTATTATATGTTACTTCAGAACTATGAATGTTACTCAGTAATGAAAAATTGTGGTTTAGTATTTTTAAACAAATCGAAAAGGATTTTTCATTAAAAATCAATAATAATCAAGATCGTAAGTTGAGGCGTTACACATGGTACTGCACAGCTCCATGAAGGTAGACAAATGTGTGTATAGATCTTCATGATCCATACCAGCAAAAGGGTGTGAGCTAATCAGATTAAGTAATGTTGGCTTCAATTCCACAACCTTGTTACTGAAAGGAGGAATGACCATGCTGTTGTAATGTTTTTGTCCTTGTTGGTAAGCATAGTCACCAAGAGTCCTCCTTGGTGGTCTATTTTCTTCTCCCCCATGATCAACCATATTATCAATTACAAGTGTGACTTTTTTGGTGGAGAATCAATAGAAGAAGTTTCATCCGATGGCTTATTGGCTGCTTGTTTCCTTTTCTTCCTATTTTTCCTTTCTGCCTTGGTAATTTTCGGGTCAAATAACGTTTTATCTGCATAAAATCTGTCTCGCATATATAGAAAAAAGAACAAACTACAACAAGCCATAAGTACCGAGGTTAGTGAAAACAAAATATAACAAAAGAGAACGACGCTAGAAACTTGTTAGACTACTGGCAAGCGTACCAATGTCATCATAGGTTACAAAATTTATAATTTTTCGTCTCCACAGGGACTTGAGCTACTCGGTTAATTTAAATAAAAGTAACAGTTTAATAGTTTATGTACAACAAGTGTGGTCGAAGTTTGATGGTTTTAATAAAATAACATAAATAACGTAAATAGTTCATCAAAATTTTAAGGAATAACGGAAACTAATAAAATGAATTTAATTAATTGAAGAGAACGTAGGATTGAGTTTCATCATTCATACCCTCAGTATTCAATTAATATTACCATATATAAATCATTTTCTATCATTACTGATGCACACATTAATTCACCCCGAATCGATCCCTCGCATTTGAGAATCCTAATGATATTTACCAAATATCGACCCCTCACATATGAAGTAAATAACCCAGCATGACAATCATAATCTCGTGCTATTTGCAATCTAAATGTTATGCTCTATTCCTAGCAAGTAACGTAAAGAGTAAAATCATTCAGTTCAAATCCTAAGGGCACTTTCCAATCAAGCTTAGAATCTAATTTCATGAAATTAGTGATCAAGTAGAATCAAGCATTAAGAACAGAATGAAATTACCAGAATGAGTAGAAAAGATTCATACATATATCAAATATTAAAAGAGATACATAAGGGTACAAAAGATTACATTCAATCCTTAGGAGAAACTAACCAATCATGGTGCAGAGCAAGAGATCAGCAGAAGACATGAGGAAGATAGCGATCCCCAGTTTGTTTCTACAGAGTTTTCACTCATTTTCTCTCTTCTTTCACCTCTCTCTTAGCCTCCAAGGTGTTTCTCATGTTTTCTCCCTCCAAAGTTATATTTTCTTCTTCATTTTGCATGGCTGTTTATAGCCAATGGTGAGCAGCTTTGGTCCACTCGCCCAGGCGAGTGTTTTAGCCTGTTTTCACTCGCCTGGGTGAGTTAAAACTTAGTGCTCAGGAAATCCTTTCACCCAGGTGAGCTATTTGTACATGAATCACTCACCTAGGCGAGTTTAAGTCTTAATGCTGAAGAAAGATGTTAGCCTGGGCCTGGGCGAATTTGATTATTTTTGTTTCCAAAATATTCCTCTTTTGACCTTTATGCCCTTTTCTCTTGTCTTGGTTGTTTAGGGTGCCACGGATATACTTGATATTTATCAAAACACCATAATTGAGTGAATGAACCTTCCAAAATGTAAACATTAACCTTTATATATGTTCCACCTACAAAACAAATAGGATTAGGGCAAATTTATAAGCAATTCACTGAAATCAAAAGATAAGTGCCAATATTATAATCCTGAAATTAACTAAAATATGGCACTTATCACTTATGTAGTCATTAAATGAATTGGGTCCGTTAAAGGAGTTTAATTGGTCCAAGTTCATTTATGTCAATGACTAATTGGTTTTAATGGGTCACACACAATAGGTTGTTCTTGACTGCTTATAACTAGCAAGTTTGGGCCATAATAATTATTGGCCTTTTTCAAGACTAAAGGTGTAATTCGGTTGGAGTTGGACTCCAAGCCCAATGGATGCATGTGCCTCATTTGGGCTATTAGTGAGAAATTAGTTTATACACTATTAGGCCCAAATGTGTTAAAAGGCCCAACAGGGTCTTGGGCCATGAGTCCTAGTAAGTCAAGAAGTTGACTTGACCAAAATGATTTTTGTGCAAATTCGGAATTTGAATTTGAATTCTGAAATTTTGAATTTTGAATTCAAATTTAAATTATGAACTAAGACAAATATTGAATTTAAATTTAAATTTAAATTTTAAGTTTGAAATTTAAATTTGAATTTTGAATTCAAGAGGTTAGGTTGTAAGGATAATTGTGATTATCCAAAACTATATCCAATAAAGATTGGATAATGCTTCTTCCAACAACTTTTTTATTTGAATTACTAATTTAAATAAAATAGTTAAAGCAACAACCAAAAGGATATGATGATCCAAGGTTAAATTTTGAATTTTTTAGATCCTTGGACTGATTTTGAGTGATTGAGTTAGGATTTTAATCCTAATAAGATTACCAGATAATAGGCTCCTAGGGTAAAAGTGTAACACCCCAATATTTTATATTTATTAAATATAGCTTTGAGGAAATACTTTAGGACGATTAGAATTATAATACGTGATCTAGTAAGATTTTTTGGAATTTTAAATACATATTATGAAATAAAGTTTAATTCAAGGTATCCAAATTATTAGAAATTGTGTGAGAAGGATGAAAATAATTTTAGGAGTTTTCTCTTAGTTATGGACTAAAAAGATTTATTTATTAAGATAGTTTAGTAATTTTATAAATTGAATCAACAAGAAAATAGGATTTTGCTATTTCATGAAAATGTTGTAGCTTTGGCCCTTGGAAGCAAGACTTGACCGTATAATTAAAGGTAGGAAGGATTGAAAATCAAGGTTGGTCAAAGAGGATAAGAATATTGATTTTTCTCCAAAACCCATATTAGTAAAATACTCATTCTGAAGTCGTTCACCGTTGGATCTTCTTAAAATTTTAATGGTATACTCCTAACTTACATATCTAACTTTTGACCGTTAGGATCTTAGAAATAATGCTTCTAGCTGTGCAAATAAATTTACTAGAACATAAGATATCCAAATACAAAGCAAAAAGCAAATATTATTGGAACAAAAAAGGAATGCTACGGCCAAGAAGAAGAAAAAGCAATGGCAGCCCTTGCAGTCCACGTGAATTTGAGCTAAAAAAGGAAGGGGGGCCAAATTCAATGAATAAATGAAGTAACCAATAAGAAAAAGACTTATGGAAAGTGACATGATGAACTAAACATTATTGGAGACAAAGGGAATAATCCATAAATGCTAGATAAGGATAAGATTCCCTCATAAATGCTTGGAAGGAAAAAATCAAATAGAACTCCTCAAAAAGCTATCCTAGCCGTGCAAATCATTTGGAGAAGGAAGGAATGTGTGGATCAAAGGATTCAAGTTATCAACCAATAAGAATAAGGCAATGATTGGACCATGCTATATAAGGAAATGAAGGAAGTAAAGTTTGGGTCAGCCAAGGAAACATCCGTACAAGCTTTCCATATCACTCCATTTGCTTTTGTTTTTAGCTTAATTGAATTCCAACACCTAACCACAACCGTATCCACCTTATACTATCACTTTCATAAGACAAAACCTTCCAAAAAGCCAAGGGAGTCCACGTGAAACTAGGAGTAAGGAGGCAAACTTGTTCAATTTCAGCCACCATTTGAGGTATGGGGGAGTCTTGCTAAACAAAGTTTAAGTATTAACGTACC